>JAUZNJ010039733.1:0-10625 GCA_034780135.1 Jordanella pulchra | reverse complement strand
ATCCATCCATCCATCCATCCATCCATCCATCCATCCATCCATCCATCCATCCATCCATCCATCCATCCATCCATTTAAAGCCTTACCTGTATAGATGTTCATATGAAATGAACAAAACTTAGATGAGTCTCATATGTTCTACAAGAGAAATGAGAAATGTAGTTTAAAATTAAGAAGCACAATGTGTCTGTCTAAGATGGATTAGAGGACTATGGGCCTGCTTTCCCAGGGTACGTTCAGGAAGGCAGTATTTTTTACAGCATGACCAGCACATAGCCTTTTTCCTGGGGAAATCCGAGACAAAATCAAGAAAGCCTGGTTGCAGGGAGGGAGAGAAGAACAGGAAAACTAGCCCTGGGAAGGAAGGGGGAGAAGGTGAGGGGGTGCAGGTAGGCTGGAGGCCACACAGCACAAGCGACGAAGAGCGAATCTGGAGCTTTTGGGAAGGATCAATGACTCATAAATGTTGACACTCACTTCTGATTCTAGCTGAAAACTCCTCTATTTGAAATAATTTGGCCTGAAATGTGCTCGGTGTTTTTTACAGACCATCCGAGCTGCAGATTTGACTGGAATGCAGAGCTAATGCTGGGTTCCTCTGCTGTCCAAGCAGCTTCAGCTGTTAATCTGCTGTTATGGCCGCTCTGCTATGCTTGTTAAAGAAATTATATCTGACGTCATTTGTACCGTGCTGTGCCTTGTTTATCTGCACCATTTTCCTTTAGCATGAAATTACCTATGAAGCTTGTATAACATCTAAAGGAAACATTGAAATAATGCCGTTATTACCTCTAAATTAAAATAATTTCTGAACTCCAAAGAAGAAATTTAAAAAGGTTTAGTTTAAGAATTCAACAGCATCAGTGGAGTTGGAGATATTCTGAAATATTTTTGTGTTAAAAATAAAGGAAAGAGGAAACAACTTATTGTTTACATTTCATTTGTAGTGCTAGAAATAAGTGTAACTGTTAGAAAAAAATCCTGTTTCCTTTTTATTTTTTATTTCCAAAGTCTAACGTTTTTGTTTCATTTCAAATGAAGCTTGACATGCTTGATTTAATTGTATTTTATTTACTGAAGCGACTTGGACTCTAGCACCTGTGTGTTTTTTTATTCCTTCAGGTCTTGACCCTTTAATGCTTTCGGACCGGTTCTTTGAGCTGTGGTCCCAGGATGATCTGCAGATGGTAAAAGTCACTTTCACACATACTTGAATGCACATGTTTGAACGACAGTGGAAAATAGGTTGTGTGTGTTTTTGTGTTTGCACGAAGCCCAGGAATGAGCAAACAAACGAGGGATCCTGGCATCTTTGGCTGACGTATGAATGTGTTTGTGTGTTAATGAGGAAAGCAGAAGGAAGGAATTTGTGTTGCTCTGAATGAACTTGAGAGGTGGATATTGAGTGGATGACATCTGTTTTGGAAATTAAGACACCGTTTAAGGTATTCTCACACAGATATCGTTTTCTCTTGTTGGAATTTCCTAATGCCAAGCTTTGCATCCTTATGCCACGACCCCTTGTTGGTCCTAAACCTCTGGGTCTCTTTGGCTCATAGAGCAAGCTTTCCTTGTGTCTCATGAAATAAGATTTCTCTGTCCTACTAAACAGTTTGTCATTAGAAAACGGAAATCTGCAGAGGATCAGGGTTCCTGCCCGGTCCCAAGTTTCATTGAAGTGTTTTCCAGGCTTGCAACCTGGAAACAAGCTCGGAAAAAGAAAAGGAGAGGATGGAAATATGTTTTTTTTATTTCCAGACTTATCTTACATCCTTTTTATTTATCCTTGTGTTTTATCCATCCATCAATATGCCACTTTGCTTTCTTTTAAGATAAAAGCTTCCTTTAAATTTTCATTAGGGTCAGATGATATGTCCAAAACTGATATCACGATACATTTCTAAATTTCAGTCACTACGATATAATTTCGATATTGATGTAGGAAAAATAAAAGCCTTAGAAAAACAGCCAATAATGCCCACAACAGATAACTATACGAACTTGTGGCGAATATTTTGCAACATTTATAAAAATCCTCCAACAAAACATTTGAGAAATATTAGCTTTGAAAAACAAAAACACGTAAAACTGTATGAAAACCTGGAACATAAGTCAGTGACCAATGCTATGTTTATAGATTGTGATGCATATAAACTGATACTGAAATATCACAGTTTTTCTTCCCCATCGTTGTCTAATCCATTGGTCAGAAGTTCATCTACCCTGAGAATAAGATTGAGGAACTTTTTTTAATAGACGTTCTTGGGTTGCATCCAGTGTAACAGTTGGGATCTTTAGTCATAGATATGATCTCACAGTGTGATGAACCCTGTGAGATCTTCTATCTCTGTTGCAACAAATGATCACTACTGTTATTTGCTCTGGATCTTACATGGCCAACTTGTAGACTTAAAAGATTATGCATTTATTGCTCATTTTTGCACCAAAATGATTGTAAGTATAAAAAGCTGCAACTAAATGTTGATTTTTAGTGGAGGTGAATGAATGACCAGACTAGATACATGATATTTCTGTGTCCTTTTGTCTGCATAAATGAAACAATAAAAGTGATCTGAGTTTGTCTAAAGGGTTTGAAGAGACTCACCTACAAGCTGTTGTTTTCCTATCTTGAAAGTCACCTTCCCCTCCTCCTTTTTTAACCCACAGCTACATTTGGCTGCCATCCAGGGATTTCCAAAGCTTTCTGAGCCTCTAGAGGCCTTACTAACAATCCTGGAGAGATGTCCGGGGAAACAGAAGGGTCGAAGCCGCACCCTGGGTTCTCACATTCTCATGGAATTCCAGACGTGGATAAAGGAGCATCCTCAGGTAGTTAAGCCAGGAGCCATGCACCAATTACATCAGCTACAAGTATTGATTTTGAGCTCTTCAAGTGCTTTAGGTTTGCTATTGGGATGCAAATTCTTCTTGGAAAATGTGTTCTTTAGACTTTCATTGTATATTAGATCAGCGCTGACAAAGGCTTTCCTATTTGCGCCAAAATCATCCTGATAAAATCTTTTTTTTTTCAGTTAAAAGGCAAAGAAAATTGGTTATGATTCTTCTTCTATGGTCTACAATAGACTAAACAAGCAACGTTTTAAAAGGAAGAGAAAAAGTCATACAACTTTATAAACTGAAGGGATGAATTGTTTCCTATTTACTTTTTTCATAAAATGTTTTTGAATGATTAAAATATGCTTGCTTTATTTAATAAATGGATGTGCCCCAGTTTGCTTTTGAGTAAATGCTTGTGGTCCTGTTTACAATGAAACCCAAATGAAAGCACAATGAGGTATTTAATAAAACAATATTCAGTTTCTCATTTAGAACTGAAGAAGGTGCATCATTGGGGGGCTAAATTGCAGTAGGAACTGCACCAAATCATTCATTTTCGGCACCCTGATTTAGAAAATGCAAACATCATCAAAAATGACTTGCAAATTTATACCATATTAGAATTGTTTCATTTTTCTTGAATTTTTTGACCCTACCAGGTGAGCCTGAACTCTTTCTCTGAGCACAAAGCAGTGGAGCTTCAGCGGCGGGCTCTTGGCCTGCTGACAGACATCCAGCCTAACTTTGTAGACGGTCTAATCAACATCTACCAACTCAAGTCCTTGGATCCCTCCATACTATGTTTGCATGTTGTCCAGCTCCAGACTCTCAGATGTTATAAAGAAGTGAGTAATTGAACTTGCTTTTTTTTATGAATTCATATGATTTAAAGTGGTAAATTAGTTTTTGTACTTTTTAAAATACTCTATTTTCTCTTCACAGGCTGTAACTCTTGGCATAAAATTTGAATTACAGACTGAACTTAATCCAGAGGAGGTGAGGCTGATAATTGGCACTCTGTTCATTCCTGCACAATGAATCACAAAGGTTACCTCAAGCTAGTTGGAAGGCAAATTCTCAGATGATATTTGTTCTAATTCTCTTTTATTTCTATCGCTGACATTATTTTACAGATGCTTGTCCCTCTGATTTTACAAGACAAGATGCAGTTGGCAGAGTCATTTGTAAAAGGACACAGGCAGCTACAGCTACATCTTGTCACATTACTGGACTCTTGGTGTCATCCAGACTTTAACTTGGAAGATATAAGGAAGTAAGCTGCCTGGGTGAATTTCCGGGAACAGGGTGTAAACTGTGCCTCTGATGTTTATTGGCACCATTGGTCAAAGTGTTTAAAAGGACTTAAATAAGCTTAACCTCACAATGGAAATCTAACTTTTTTGAAAAGAAGAAATCTTAACCTCTTTTAAACGAGGTTAAGATTTCTTCAAGATTTTCTTTTTCAAATGGTGAATTAATAAACCTAAATGAGCTGTTTGAATATTCTGAGCATTTTGGTGCTCAGAATTATTTCTTTTTTTAAGACCTTTACCAGCGGTGCTAATAAATATTACCAGCACTGTATGTGTAAGCATTTTCCTCCTCATAATTTTTCCATCCAAGTTTAAATAAATCTGTGCATTTGTGTTTCTGCAGGCAGTTTCCTCACCTCTCTCTGTCCAAACACTACACAGCACTGATTCAACCTAAAATGCTCACCAGACATGTCTATCGACTCCTGGAAAAATTCAAAATTGACCAACGTGGGTGACAAACATTTGCCTCTTTGTTTTAACGTATTTGTTTCTTTTTCCACATAATCGGACTCCTACCTCCTCTTTTAAAAGCAGGGCTTTGTCCAAATGCTCTACACAAAAGGAGGCTGGACTCTCTGCGTTACCTTATGTTTAAGATGTTTGGGGAGGTACGTGATGCAACAGGCTCTTGCTCCCTACAGATTTTTAAACATAATAAATGTACTTTTAACGATGAGCTAAGCTTAAGTTGTTCATTCATGCTAGATGATGACAAACATTAACAGAAACAAGCCTGAGGTTTATTATTGCGTGTTTTTTTTGTAGAAAACAATGACAGAGGAGAACTGGACAGATCATGTGCAAGTAGGTTTTAATCTGATAGTTTAATGTTATTTTTTCATTGTACTGTTACGCTTTGTAAGATATCCAGTGTTTAATTTCTTTTATATATTTCTGTGCAGTATGTTGTGGCAGATGACCTCCAGCTCCAAGTCCATTTGGTAGAAATGTTAGTGAAGTACTGTGATCTTCAGAAAGCCGCACAGTGGTCACTGAGATACAATATCTCCAGAAATAGACTTCCACCGGGGGTATGGGAAACACAGCAGTCCCTGCCACCTGATCTACAGTGAGTTGACCAGAAATATGCATTCACACTTTCTACAATGGAACTAAAACAATGCTCTTGTTTCACCCTGTCTGTAATCTGTGTGTTTTTCTTTCTTTTTTTAGTCCTGTTTTCTCTTGTTTTAGTTAGACTTTTATGACTCTTCTATGAAAAGCTAGAAATTGCACATTTTCTCTTTGTGCTCAGACAGATATGTTTGGAGGATTTCCCTCCAGAGGAGCAGTGGGCGCCGCCTGAGTCTCACTGCCAGAGGTTCTACCAGGTGCCGCTCACCAAAGACAAGGTCCATTTTATAGATACGCTAGAAACTCTTCACAGGTGCCAAAGCATTGTCCTCAAGGTACAGAGATCTGCACGTTTTTATTCCGATTACTTGCACTTTGTGTATTGAGATCCCTTTTCTGTATCCGGTACCAGGAAGGTGGTATAGTAGGAGTTGACATGGAGTGGCAGCCTACATTTGGCTGCGTCTCTGCTCAGAAAGTGGCTCTCATCCAACTCGCTATGCTTGACCAAGTTTTTCTGTTAGACGTCTCAGCAAGAGCGTTCTGTCAGCAGCCTGATCTACTCGGTTTCATCAGAGCCTTGTTTTCTGAACCAAATATTCTGAAGCTGGGTAAGGAGCAGTCTAAACAAATGATAATAGTATCCTCCAGAGATTTTCTTTAACTACAAATACGTTTTTTTTGTGTGTGCAGGTTATAGCATGAGTGGGGATCTAAAGTGTCTTTCTGCCACCTGGTCTGAGTTATCAGAGAAGCCACTGAAGATGGAGGGCTTGCTCGATCTTCTTAGAGTGCATCAAAAGGTGCCTTTATCCCTTTATCACTCATGAAGTTAACTCAATTAGGTCCATCAGTTTGGATAGATTTAAAACAGATTTTAGAGCCGGTCTATTTATCACACGTTTAATATTCCTATGGGCCAAAGCAGTCTATTGTTTCTACTAATTCTAAAGCATTTTACAAAACTTTAAATTAAAGCTTCTATGTTTCAACTCCAAAAGGATGTCTGATAGGTTAAAACGCAGAGATAAAGTGGTTTTAGATACACGGTTGTTTTCTGATCTCCAGTTTCTGTAAAATCTGCCCTTCCCATGTTAGCTGACTTAATTTCTTATTTAAAACTAGAATTGATAGAGTTTCCTGTATATCTTCTCTTCTCTCCTTGGTTTTACTTTAGTTTTTATTAGCAGCTGAGGCATTGTCACACTGGATGTCTGAGACACTGGAAAACAGGGTTTAACTTCATTAAAGCAGCAGCACATCAATTACATAATTGATATTTTAAATTGTCTTTAGCATCCTCTGTAAGCAGCATTCAGGCCTGACATTCTTTTTATGATTTATGTCGGACATTATCCAAGCCCCAACTAAGATTTTCAAGGAGCTGCATTCATTTCCAGATCCAGCTTGTTCTATTAAAAGCTTAAGAAACTGTCCAGATCTGCAGTACACTCAGCCATTCTTTTATATTTATGTTGGAACGCAAAAAGGTACCAGTAGAAGTGGTTTGGGCATCCGATCCTCACCCAGAAATGTTTAGAGAGATCATAGTTACCATCCAACCTTCAGAAATTACAAATGTGTTTTCTGCTTTATTTGTACAGATTCAGTGCGGAAAGGTGAATCAAGTACAAAGTGGCCCCAGGGAGGTCCTGGTTGGTGAAGACAGTGCAGAAAAAGGCCTCAGCCTGCTGGTGCAGCAGGTCCTAGGAAAGCCTCTGGACAAGACGGAGCAGATGTCCAACTGGGAGAAGCGTCCACTACGCATCAGCCAAATTAGATATGCAGGTAAGGCATTATTCATGCACAGACAGACAATGACAAAAGAGCCAGATGGTCGCTGCTCTCCTCTCCATAGAACATCAGAGATTATTTTGTTATCCTCTGACAAAATGCAAACTGATGAATCCACCCCCCTTGTTCCACTCTCTTTCTCCTTTTCCTCAACCTCTCTCTAGTGGCAGATGCCTACTGTTTGCTGGACGTGTTCACTGCTCTCTCCAGCAACCCAGCAAGCTTTGGGCTGCCAGCTGACCTCCGCAGTATCACTTCAGGCCAATCAGAGACAAGCAAAGACAAGAAGCAGAGGGAGAAAAAGGGCAAGAAGACGGCACAGGCTCTTAGCGGAGAGGTAACGCCTCAGCAGGGAGTTCTCAACTCTAAGACTGTAAAAAATGGATAACTTATTAATCTCACATTACAAAAATAGGGATTTCTTTCTGATGCCTTTAAAAATAATTATTATATTTTGCATTAACTGACTCGCGCATCCTAAATTATAAACTGTGACTCCTTACATTCATTCTAACATTTAAAATTTTTCTGTAGTGTCTTTTCAACAAGTTGATTTGTAAACTTGTTCTAGATGCATTTAGGTTCTTCTAAAGCTCCCAGGCCAGCAGGGGGCCCTAAGCAACAGCAAAGAATGTTTATAAACTGAGCTGAGACTGGAGAGTGCAGGCATTATTTCTGCTAAACCATCTCTATTCCCCCCACAGACCTAAACCCTATTACTGCCGTTTTGCTCACTTTGAAGATTTTGTTTTTTTGTTTTTTTTGTTTTTTGTAAACCTGTTTGAAAGATTTCATGACTGTGAGAAATTGCAGGAGTCATTTGGGATTTTTTTTTTAGATTTAATGCTGTTAATGTTACCTGTAGTTGATACAGTCTTGCATCTCATTTTGTAAAAAAAAAAAATCTGATCTAACAGGCAATAAGTCTATATGATAATATCCAAACACCAGGGGTCCTTGTTGGTTGGACCTACAGAGCAATTGGTTGGAAATCAGCCACGTTTTGAGTGTAAGGCGTTTAAATGGGTAAATCGAAACAGAAAGCATAGTTTTTTTAGTTATTTTTTTTTATATATATGTGTTTTTTTCATTTCATTTTTATGTCACATATACTTCCTTTTAATATTTTGTTATTTCTTGCAACCAGATCTTGTTTAAATTTACATTATATATACACAATTGGGTGACATAGTCTACGTCGTAATATATTTTGTATTTGCAACAGGAAAAGATTGCTTAGATGCAATGTTGGACATTATATTGCATTTCAAGCGCCGTGCAGGAACTTAAATTTTACATAACGCCATGTGGACTAACTTTCACTGCCTTTTATTTCCATACTAGATGTATGCTTTTAATTGCTGATACTTTAATGCTCACAAGTGATTTGGACATCGTGATTAAGTAACAATTAGTCAATATCCTCATTGCAACATTAAACAATATTATCACAGTTTCATGTTGATGCTGCTATTAATTAACCAATGTTGAAAATAAGTGTTTTTTTATTTTTTTTATTGTGTTTAAAGTTGTGCGTATGCCTGCAGATCATTTACCATTCTTATTCGGTGAAGTGCAGGTATGCTATTTTCAGACTGCTATCATAAACCACAAACAGTCCTGTTTGAAGCCCGACTGTGCTAATTTGACAATTCTTAAATCTGCGATAACCTGTGACCTTCTGTGTTACTTGCGTGAATGAATAAAGGCAACCTCCAGCTGAAGGCCCTGGGTTTGAGCATTCAGCCTGCAGGGAGGGACAAAGAGTGTTTGACAAAGGCCCTTCACGAGTTCCTATCAGCTCCAGGGGTGCAGTTGTATAACTCACCCTGTGCTTTGACCTCTCTGAACTGAGGTGCAAGTGAAAAGAAAATCCCCCTACAGGGATCGGTTAAATATCACATTATTCTCTGTGTCCATTTAGGAATGTCAGGGGGCTCAGAGGGTCACTCCCTCTTATTCTGACAAAGTGAAAGGCCTCCTGTGTGGCGAGCTGCCCTCAGAAGATTCCCCACCTCTACCCCCACAGCAGTTGCGGGTGGTGTGTGACAACATGCTGCAAGGACTCGGACGATATCTGCGGTGTTTGGGAGTTGATGTGGTGATGCTGGAGAACAGCGACGATCACAGAGTGGCAGCTCAGGTTGGTTAGAAATGCCGCATTTTCAGATTTTTTTCTTTTTTAAAAAAAAGGACAAACAAATAGTACACTCTCAAAACGAAAACCCAAAGCGGTTAATTCAAAGTTTGATATTTCTAGCACTCAAAGCATCTAAACAATAAATTCTTAGTGAAATGAATCCTATAAATACATTGTTTTCTTAAATGCTCTCCAGGTTTTTTGTGGAAAGACTCGATTTTATTCATCTTTGTGAAATGATTTAACACAATCTACTAGAGATGAACTGATGCAGGTTTTTAACATCCATTCTAATTATTTTAACATCATTCTAACCAATCCTTGATATACGCTCCGGATTTTTGAAGACAATATTGATATTTCTTCCTCCATTTCCATGATATAAATGACACAAACCGTGTCCTTCTTTAGACTATACTACTCTGAATCTAAATATAAAGAAGCATTTATTAGCAAATCAAATTAGTAAATGGAGCTAGTGACAATAAATGATCTTGGTGTGATCATAAGACATGGCTACTAAATGCACTAAGGATTCAACTAAAGCATGCACATATCAGCTGATACAAGAAACAATGCTAATATTGGCAAAAAACTGTGTCCTCCTCCACTGTCTGCATCTGTTTAAATTAACAGCTACTATTACTTGCAATCCAGAAAAAAATCTTATACTTTATTCAGCAGACAAAAGCAGTTGGAAAGTGTGATGCCATAGCTATAGCTTTAAGATGGCCTTTTTGGTTCTTAGAGATTAGATGGTTCCACCTAATGTTAGCATAATGTTAGCGGCATCAGTAGCTGCAGCATTATTAGGGTTTTAAATGTATCTCGAGCTAAATGTAGCTGCATGTCCTGATTATA
Source organism: Jordanella pulchra (assembly GCA_034780135.1). Lineage (NCBI taxonomy): Eukaryota > Metazoa > Chordata > Actinopteri > Cyprinodontiformes > Cyprinodontidae > Jordanella > Jordanella pulchra. The sequence continues at coordinate 602 of JAUZNJ010039733.1, read as the reverse complement.
CTCTTTTCTGTTTCTTATCTAATCTTATCCATCCATCCTGAATGTATTAGATACAGTATAAGAAAGTATAGGATTTTTTATAGTTAAATCACTGAACTTTATTTAATGTCAAGTATACAGCATCCACAAGTCCTATGTTGATGCTTGGTATTAAATCTTAGTGAAGTTATGTAATATGTGGGTTTTTTATTGTATGTTTTTAGCTAGCACAAGCTGAAGGCCGTGTCATCCTCACATGTGGTCAGCCATTTCAAACCGTAAGTACGCATGGAGTCGAGTATGATCTAAAAGCCAAATAGTTGGGGGGGTAACTGTGATTTTCCTCTTTATGTTTTTCTTAACATCAGCTGTCTGCTTCTTCTAGTTGCGTTCCCAGGTGGGTGAAGGTCGTTGTCTGTCCTTAGACTGTTCAGAGAAGGCCAGAGACCAGGCCGTCCGGGTCCTCAGACACTTCAATGTCCAGCTTACTCCCAGCGACATATTCAGCCGCTGTCAGGTAATTTTCCTTTTAACTGTTGTCTAATCGAAGGCAAACACTGATTAGTGGCTGGATTTCTGATTGCTTTTGAAATTGGAATCACACACACACACACATATATATA
>JAUZNJ010039732.1:0-10625 GCA_034780135.1 Jordanella pulchra | reverse complement strand
CTACGTCATTATGGGTTAAGGGCGAGGAAGAAGAATAGATTTGATTAAATGTCTCTGCTGCATTTTCTGTGAAAGTATATAGGGTATTGATGTCATTAACCAAACTCCTTCTCAGTACAGAGATGCTCATCACCTCATTTACTTCATTAGTAGTTGGCTTTCAAGCCTGTGCAGCTTGGAGTAGAACAACATGTATGAAAAGAATGATGTGATCAAAATACTCATTTGCCTAATCATTCTTCACACACAGTACAATGTTGTCAGGTACATAGTCTTTTTGATGAATTATTTAGGTCAATAACTGATGTAGAATAAAATATATTTCATAATTATACTTCCAGCTGTATTTAAAGTTCTAATAACAGGAATGTTATTTACATTTATCCATATACGATCATAAAGCTACTGGTCAAAGTAACTGTAGACTTATTCTCATTGGGCAGTAACTGAGTTACTAACTCAGTTACTTTGTTGGAGAAATAATATGTAACTATAACTCTTTTTTTAATAAACCTGCTCACCAGTAGTTCTCTTTTAGGCTTTAGTCTTAGTTTTGTTCTCCGTGTCCTTTTTTCTTGCTTATTTTAGATGTATCATTTTTTTATAGAAACTTAAATAAATCCATTGACTTTGGCTTGTTCTCGATATATTATCAGTCACTTTAACCAACTTACTATAACAGGACACTAAGTTCCTACAGATCATAGAGAGCTTGAGTGTATTTAGTCAATTTCAAGCAGCCCCTTCAAGAAAATATTTCTCCAAATTTAATTTGATTCCTCCCTAATGTACGACCCATAAAAGCTGTCCTTTAGAGTCATATACTTCTTAAACTCTATCTGCTCTGTTTCTGAACAAGTGCAAGAAAGAAAAAACAAATCTCTTGAAAAAGTTGCAGTTTTGTTTTTTGAATTTCTGCTTTTCAGCCAAAAAGCACGTGGCAGTGGAGCAGAGAGCGCTTAAACTAAAATCTCCTCATAATCTGTTAATGCTGCTTTCAGAGTCAATTCACCAGCTGGTGAATTCACTCCCTGTCTCTGCATCTTGGTCCTGTTTACAAGTTACAAGATGGAGGCAGGAAGGGAGGGAGGCGGTATTTGTCAACATGTCCCTACCTTATCCCATGACTATAAAAACTAGCAAGAACAAAGAAAATTCAAAGGTGCAAAGCCAGCTTTGGGAACAATGCTTATTTTTGACTCAGTTGGTCACATGTGCATGGTTCATTGTGGTTCCCTTTGAAGTTTTTGTTCTGATATTTCTCAAAGCAACACACAAACACCACATGATTTCAGGAGCTTATATAATTAGGAGTTCTCTGGGAGAACTGGAAAGAAGAACTGCTAAAATCCTAGACCACTGCTAGCATCAACAGAATGATCAGACTGAAAGCATCCAAGGAAGAAAAACAAGGCTTCCCTCATGTTCGGTGTTGTGAATATTTGTAAAAGGCATTGAAAACACACAACCAGTGCATGCTTTGTCTCTACTGTAAGATGATTCAGTGAAGCTTTGACTGACTGAGCTGGATGTGAATCATATGATGCAGAAAGTCATTTTAAGCAGTTGATGCAGATAATTTGAGTTTGTATCAATGCACAGGTGATGCCATTAGTAACCAGTAGAGGACTTTATAAAGGTAGCGCCTTTCTGAGGTATGAGAGTAATCCAGTTGGTTCAAATACAAACAGTTAGACATGTTTTTTCTAGAAATGTATTAAAATGTAATCAAGTTCTAAAAAATAAAAATGATCTTTTTGAACAAACAAACACTGACTTATTCGTGCAAACCTGCATGTGTGTTAAGAACAGTTCAACAAATTCTCATTTTAATCCACCACACTGTGTGGATTAAAAGGGATTAGCTAGTTCTAATTTTTTATCACAAACAAAAAAAAACTCTATCATGAAAGGAGAATCACCAGCTTATTGCAGCACAGTTTGAAACCTTGAAACAAGGCAGTATTTAAATAAACTCAGCCCCTTTTACAATAGGTAAACTCTCTTTAGAAGAGAGAGTTTACACATGTAGGAACTAGCTTTATTAGAGAGCACATAGAGTCTACCTTACCTTATCAAAAATGTAGTAAACACAAGAGGAGTTAATGAATCGTAAAAAAAGGTTTATAGAATATATTTTAACTCGTAAAATAGAGTTCAATAATATAACATCAATAGAATTATGTTTTTGGTTTGCTCAAACTGTTGTTTGGCCTTTTTAAGGACAGCACCCAAGTCTTCTAGACATGGAATGAAGAAGTAGTTGAATTATTAGATATTTGATTATTAATGGCCTCATTTAAAGCATACATGCACCCCTTCTTCCTCTCAGTGTGCAGCCAGTTGCTCCACTTAAAGACAATAATTCCCCTAAACCTACATAGAGCTCCGAGTCTCTGCAGCTCCTCCAGTGTTACCAATCACATTCAGACTGCTGCTCTGCTCAACTTTCTTCATCTGTCTTGACAGTTTAGGAACTAAAAATGTCCCTGGAAAGCTTGATTTATGCTGCATTAGATCAGCTGGAAGGTCATTCACTAACAGATTTCATCCACCAGGATGTGGATGAAAGAGGATGCTGAACCCTCTCCCCTCAGCATCAAAGCTGCTATGATGCCTCTGCCTGATCACCACCAGAACTTTTGCTCAACTGTCCTACCTCCAAACTCAGAGGGCAATCTTTGCACTATTACCACTTGAACATCACACATGCACAACATCACCACTATTGAGTGTACTGCACTTCCCTCTTCTACTACCTCTGTCATCACTCCGATTGTGAAATACCTAGTTGTCCTGTGTACTTTAATCTCTGTTAAGCTGTTATCTAGTTTTAGTTCTATGTATCTGTATAATGTTATCTTAGTTATTTAATTACTAAAGTTAATCTTAGTTTAGTTAAGTCAACTCTCTCCTTGCACTTTATTTATAAAAGTATCTGCAGTATTATAGTAAGGTTAGGATAGGCCTGCTTTGACTAGGCCTCTTATTTGTATTGTTATTGAGTGTCAGTAATGTCTTGCCTGTATGAACGTGGGATGGTGAGAGACATCATTTCGATTCCTTTGTCTGCACAGAAATTGACAATAAAGCTGACTTTACTTTACTTTTACTTTAGGTGAACTCTAAAGGGTTAATTTAAAGATTATCATTTGTAATTCAAAATGAAGTATATATTTTTTCTCTGCTTTGGAATAAATTATTACATCACTTTCTGTTAGTGACAGAATACAGTTAAACTAAAATGCATCAAAGTCCATGCTTGTTATGTGACAAAAAGCACAGTTGTTTAGTCAACCTAATCTAAATCTAAATTTTTTTCCAAGGTACTAAAAGCTAAATTTAAAAGAGATTAATTAAAAAGAAGAGTCCAAACATTAAGACGTGGATTGTTATTGGATTTGTTGCAAAAATGTTGATACAAACAGAAAAAAAATCAAAAAAAAAAATCACTGGAAGTTAGAAGGTTAAGTAGGTATTAACAACATACGCAGGTTGAGGAGCTAAAATACCCCAACTAGATAGCTTTATAGAAAATAGTGTAAAACAGCCTCACCTGGTCAGTACTGGGTGTGTCTGAAATATCATTCATGCTTCGGCTCTGGGAGGGATCTGTGAAGAAAGAGCGCATTCATTTCTAGTGCATTAGAGGTACAGCATGTATGTTATGGGATGCCCTTTAACCTGACCTGTGATGAACCAGTAAGCTAAGGCTCCTGGAGCACATCCAAACAAACTCACATCCCCAAACCTCTGGATGGTAGATTAAACAGAAAATAAGCTTCATAGGAGGTGCTTATAAAAGCTTTATCAATGCATAAAAGCATACTCTTTACATGTTTAGACAGTATTCCTGATCCGCTTACTTCTTTTTGTCTTAGGTCATGTTTTACTAAAGGTTTCCAAATGTAGAAACACATGACCTTTTCATTGGCTGTACCTTGGCCCTACTGTGGCTCTACTTTTCTCATACCTCATCCAAAATAATTAGGCTATCCTTAGCTACCTTCTGTATTTGTGCTGCTGTATGTTTAGGCTGCTGGAGGACATAGGGACCACTTTTTCTCATTCTGCTTCTTTTTATCTTTATTCTCTTCTTCTTCTTCAGTATTTGTTAAGTTCCACTCACAATTTTATACTTTCCCTTCTTTTTCCTGCCAAAATAACTTCATCTGGTCTGTTTGTGTTCGGCTGTGATTCCACCCTAGACTGAAATATCAGCTGTGCTGCTCCAATCCAGATCTCTGTTTAAAGATGTCACAGCTTGACCTGTTTTTGAGTGTTGTCCTGTTTCTCTTACTGTGACTAACTGTATTTGCTCTCTTTAATCTGTGCAGCTAGTTCAGATTTATCTCTTCAATCTCTGCTTTTTTCATGTCTGCTTGTGTCTCCTTGAACCCCAGTCTTCCTCAGCAGATGGCCGCTCACGCTGAGCCTGGTTCTACTGGAGGTTTCTTCTTGTCAAAAGGGAGTTTTCTTCTCGACTGTCACTACATGCATGTTGGGTTTGAGGGATTGCTGAAGAGTCAATGACAAAATGCAAGCTAATATCGTCGCCAGAAGCTCATCTAGGAGGAGCATGTCCTGGAAGTCAATAAATGGATGCAATCAACTGGTTTTCGTTTACAGAAACTTTTAACCAATCCAACCCTATTGTCACTGTAAAGTGCTTTGAGATGACATGTTATGAATTGGTCCTGTAAAATGAACTGAGCTGACTTGAGTGCAACTAGTAAAGCATGAAGCCCCAGGCCAGGATCGAACCCAGAACCTTCTTGCTGCAAGGCAACAGCGCTAACCACTGCATCACTGTCTGCTGTGGTGTTCTGCATTTGGGCTATGTCTAACGCAACATGACAGAACATTCAGGCCACAATATTAGTCCAGCAGACGCCATCAGGCTGACTCTTTCAGAACAACAAACTTTGTTACACTCTCACAAAGCTGCCCTACATGAGCTTACTTCCCGTCAGGCTGAATCAAATCAAATATTAATAGGTTTATCCAAGTTTCTTCAAAACTCTGTTTCTCAGTCTTCCTCCTCAGATCCTCCCACTGCAGTTGATGCAGGAAGTACGTAGATGTCTCAGACCTATCCCTCTGGCTTCTTTTCTCCAACCCCGGCAAAATTTTCTGGAGTTGTTGTAAAGTGTAACGGATTCATTCTGCATTGTTCTATAGTCTTTAATCAGTCTCCTCGTTTTTTTTCCCTTGACCAGAACAAGATTGCTTACATTATTCTCTGTTATCTGATAGAGCCTTAGACTGGGCCGAGGCCCAACTTCCTTTTCCCAGCTGTTTCAACTGCTCTTCTGAGGATTTTCTGACTGAGTTCAAGCAGGTTTTTAGTCAAGATCGGGATCCAACCAAACATTCCAGAGACCTATGGAGGCTGACCCAAGGTAAATTTTTCTATAGACTTTAGGATCAAAGCTGCTTCTTCATGTTGGACTGCTCTGAAACGCGCATATTTTTAACATGCTAGGAGATGCAGTAAAAGATGAATTGTTTGCCTTAGAAGCAACTAACAGTCGTCCTCTCCCAGTTTCTGTTCCTCCTCCTTCTGTTCATCCTCAGGTGGAACCTATGCAGATTGGCCACGCTCATCTTACCTATGAGGGTATTTTTCTAAACCATTCATAGAATTACAGAATGACGCCATCCTTGAGAAAGGCATCAGCTGGGCTGCTGCCATCAATAAGCTAAATTACAAATGATAGAGATTGGCCTGTTTTTAGCTTTTACTGGGACTATTTGCTCTTTTCCATTCTTTTTGATCTGAAAACTGTCTCAGAGATCGTCCGCTTAACTGGTTCTTTCCTAGACAGGACCACGTGTGAAGCTAGTTAAACATTACATTTTCTAACATAACAAGTATTTATAGATCAGTGTTTCTGTTGCTTTTGTATGTCTGCTTGAGCCCCAGTTGGCCTCGGCAGATGGCCGCCCATAGTGAGCCTGATTCTGCTGGAGGTTTCTTCCTGTTGAAAGGGAGGTTTTTCTCTCCACTGTTACTACATGCATGCTTGGTGTGGTCTTTACCTTCAAATCTTTTTTGAGTTTACTGATAATTTTTCACTTTTATTTTTTTTCTCAATGTTAACAAAAAAAGAACACATTTTGTTGCCCCATTCCATCTTTGTAGTAACAACATATGTACTCATACTGAATCCAAGCAAGGCAAATTGCATGCAACCACATTTTATTTTTGTCTTTTTTAAGTGCCATGACTTAAAATGATTAGATGAGTAGATACTAACTGAAGAACTGAAGAGTATATAAAGGTTTGTAAACATTAAAGTTTTTTCTTTTTAATTGGCTAAACTGTCCACAGCAGCAGTATAAGGAGAGTAGTGGATGCATGGAAGACAGATATGCTGGTCTGCTCATGATTCACACTGCTATCGGCCATTCAATAAATATGTTTAATAAGCACCAAAAGTCCCACTTTAATGAACAGAGCAGATCAGAAAACCAATAATACTGAATATATTGATTCATGTAAATCATAACCTGGGACTTATGTACAACTCAGTACTTTTTCATATATCACTAGAGTACAGTATATGGACCATATGTGTGCTGATGTCATGTGTTGAAACTCACGCAGGTGGCTGAGGGTGCTTGACTGCCGAGAGCGAAGGTCTTCTGTGGAACGATGGATCCCAGAAGATGAACTGGTACTGCGAGTCAGATTAACCTGAGGGCTCCGGTCTGACAGACAGACAGACGTGGAAACAATGAGTAAAGAGAAGCTTATTTTACAAGAGGACAAAATGGTGAAGCACGTGGTCACAGAATACAAACGGAGCAAAGGGGCTGGAAATGATTAAGCACTTCCAAGTAAAACATAGCTGATTTCTTACATGAAATTTCAAACACAACACAAACTCTTACTAGAAGGCGGGTTGGAGGACTTTCCCATGTCTGCCAAAGAGCGATGGATCGGTTTCTTGGTTTGGTGACGGTGCTTTCTGAGCAACACAAAGATGATCTTCTCCTTCAGATCTGGAGGAATGAGGCCATCAGCGATTTGACGATCCACAATCTCCTCTGAGGCAAACGGTTTAGCAGTTAGTAGTTTGTATTTCATACACAGCAAAAAAATCTAACCAAGTTTAAGTTAAAATCCATGTTCAGCCAAAAAGAAGTCGACTATTACATCCTAAAAATGTTTACATTTTATTAGCAGAGCTTAAAACGTGCAATAGTTAGAGCCTTTTTGGCTGTGCTCACTCATTGAAATAACTGAAGAGTGTCACTTAGAGCTGCAAATTAATAAAAGGCATCTAAAATGTGCACTTGTTACCTTAAATGAAGCAATACCAGTAAATGGCTGATAAAATGATAGCTAACAGGCTAGTGTTTAAAGGCTACTATCTTGCCAACTAGATGAGTTTTAATTTGCAAGAAGAGTAGCAGAGCCTTAATAGTGTAAAAGTAAACAAGGTGATACAGCATTTAATGAAAACGTTCAAGGCTATTTTCTTACAAAGTGAAAAACGCCTTTCTGCATTGACAGATTATTGCACTTATTCTGAGTAAAACTTTCTATAAAGAAGACTAATAATCTAACAAATCATCTTTTGCTTTCTACTTTATATCAGACTCAAAACTTGATTAGAAAACATTTTGGATGGATCTATATGGAGTAAATGTTGTTTCAGTTTTGTTGCAAGCAAAGACCACATTCTCTAAATTGAAATTTGAAAAATGCACTCCATCAATGAATGCCGAAAAATATTTTTGATAAAAATTTACAATCAAAGAGAGGTTTTCAAAGTAACTTTGCTGTTTTCTCCGATTTTGTCATATCATTTTTTTTATTTTTGATATTTCCAGATTTTAATTTATGTTAATGTTTTTAAAGATTTTATATATTTTTTTAGTTTCTGATCTTAAGATTAAGTTTTATAAATTGAATTCTTTCAAGTTGCGTTTCACAGATCAGGGTCTCTTCACCTCTGGGGGCTTTCCTCTGGAGTGAGGAGTAAAGACGAATTTCTATTGGTCTGCATTGACATTATCTACAACATTTTTCAACAAAATATTGAAACAAAGTTTACAAAACATGTTATTTTGTCCCGACAATAATGGAACAAAATGTACTCTATAGATCTAAGATTGTAACACTTGGTTAGATTGACGTCTTTTTGCAGCGTTTTCATATGAGAACATCACTACTACCACATTTCTATTCTTGTAAAAATGTGTGAAAAGAAACAGGAATTCTTTCCAGTCCCTTTCTTTTTGTCTATTATTAGAGCCTGTATTCGACTGCATGGATGGTATTTTACCACCTAAAACTAACACAGACCCTAAAAGATTTATTTTTTTACAGTGTGTGGTAAAGAGACACAAATAACGCAAAAAAGTTTATCTAAATTGGTCATTTTTTGTTGAAATACATGTAATTTCCCTTTATTTGATCAGATAGTACATCAATTTGTCCACAGAATAAGATGATTTTCATAAAAAATAAGATATTAAATAACTATTAAATAAGAATTAAAATGAGTATGTAGTTATTTGATTCTAAGGCCCAAAATGTTAAGTCTATTGGCTGATCATAATTTATCTGATCAAATTAAGAGCAAACACACATATTTAATTTTTGTTTTTATTTTCAGGTCAGTTTTTGCAGTGACCCACTATGATACATTTAATAAAGGATTATTTTAAGGCAGAGTTCTAAAGGATCCCTAATCATAAAAAACTGAAGTATGACATTTATGGTGTAAAAACTCACCAACGATCTGCGGCAGTGAGTAACCTTCCAGGTCGAGCAGGATGCTTCCTGTCTGCAGACAGGTCCTGAGCTCAAACAGGCTATGGAGGGTCAACGTGGAGACATGAGGCTTGCTCCATCGTTCTCCTCCCTCCTCGACCTTCTCCTCAAACTTCACCCACCTAAAGAGACAAGAACTCAGTAAATAATGTTAAGGTTTTTATCTTTTAAGAGAGACAGAGATTGATTTTTTTCTAGCCACAGGCTACCAATTAGTGTTTCAATTAGCAAGGTCCTTACATAATTTTCCCTTTTGCTTTAGTCACATGCAGAGTTAGATTGCTTCACACCAGCCCCAGGAAATCACATTGGATTTATAACCTTATCAAAGGTGACCTGTAATCTGAATGGAATACCCACCTTGGTTCTTTCCTTTAAGCATTGTTTTGGTCTGTGTGTGTAAATGTACCTTGCAGACTCTTTCCACTCTAACTCTTCTCCATCTTGTTGCAACGTGTCCATCTCAGTGAAAATGGTCGGTGTTGGAGTGGCGTCATCCTCTCCCAGTATGTGCCGAAGACGCTCTGCAGCAGGGGACACTGGGAATAAACAGACTCGGTTTTAGATTTTCTTTGCAAACCTTGTAGTATTAATGAGCTGTTCAGCCAAACATGGAGCCGCTGCATAACTTTTAAGATTCATCTTATTTTCTATTCAGATAATAGAAAATTAGGATCTTCATTTAGAAAAACTGTTAGTTTCCCAGTGAGCAGGTAAGGAATTGATCTCATTCATGGTCACCCCTGTGAAAAAGGCATCTATCTCTAAGGTTCTTCTATGTGGTTAAAAAAAGTTTATTAAAATAAATTAATAAATAAAAAGTTGACTCAGCTACACTTTGCACAGTGTACGATACAGATTACAATGTAACATTGAATGAAGTTTTCCTGCTATTTTTCCCACATCTACTAGACAAATCCCCCCACACCTCTGGAGTGAAATTTATTCCATTATTATAAAAAAAATGCTTTTGTAAAGGAAAATTTAAGGCAAAAAAATGCATTTTGTAAATTGAGATTTTAAAAAGTTGCAATCAAGAAATGAAACTTTAAAAAAAGGTTTTGATCCAAAAAGGGTTTAAAGTATTTTTTGGCAGTTTTTGCAGATTTCTTTTTTTATTGTATTTTTTTCATTTACTAGTTTTATATTTTAGTTTCACATTCTCTTCTCTTCTGAGGTGGGCTTTCGTTTTTAGTGTGAGAAGTGAAGACACATTTCTATTGGTCTGCACGGACGTTAAGTGACAACGTCTTTATTGGGCTTTGAGTTAATAGAATGTGATCTGAAAAACACAAGTTGAAAATATTGCAATTAGTGAAACTTAATGTGATTAAAGGAAATAAAAAAAATAAAAAAATAATAAAAAAACTGTCTTAAAAAAATTGAAAAAAGAAAAATTTGGGAAACAGAGAATTACTGTCAAAACCTTTTTTTTTTTATTATTATGAAATTTTTCTGTTTCATTTCTGAATTGCATTTTTTTAAGATTTCATTTTCAAAGCGTAACTAAAATTGACCCCATACTACAAAACATCCATGCATAGTTAGTTAGCATCCTCCTGACCAAACAAACTTTTGCTTCTAAAAACTCTTGGGCAGCCATGTGAGATCCATCACCCAACACCTTTTTCCTAATTTCATTTTGGGCTGATCAATCTCCATTAACATTCCAACCCAGGAGGCTGTGGTCCACTCACATGTCACAGCTGTTTATGTGCATCGATGTGTGTCCAATAACAACACACTATAAAAGATTCCTCTTGTTGGGATCCGGAGCCTGCCGCTCCATCTTTCCTCCAGCAGAGTGCGCCGTGGGTCTCCTGGGCTGGAGCCCTCT
>JAUZNJ010039731.1:0-10625 GCA_034780135.1 Jordanella pulchra | reverse complement strand
GGAAAAGGTGCATTAAGAATAGGCAAGAAAAAAATAACACAAAATTAAAGATAATAAATAAGGGATAAAAAATACAACATATAAACAATTTGATGTGTTTATATGTTATTGAACATCCTGATTTTAGAAATGCTGAGATCAAATATAGCTCAATGAACCTTGGTAACGAATAATGCTAACTATGATAATAAAGATAAAATTGGAAAGTAATTATAGCTTAAAGAGGCATTATGTAAGTTCACGGAGTTTTCTAATAATACTACCACCTGCTGCCAAAACACTGAACTGCAGCACTTTTCTTTCTTGTAGCCCGCCCTCATACTTAATTTTTTTTTTTTTTTTTTTTTTACATTTTTCACCTTACCTGGAGTTGCCATTTGTGTCTGAGGTACGGTATGCCTTCTATATATCATCAAAATCCATTGTGAACATAAGGCTTTGATTGTTCGCTAGGTCGGGCACATTTAACATGGACGCGCTTCACGTCAAATCAGCCAAAAAGCACTGGAACTTCCGACCCGAAGCAAATAAAGGAAAATAGGCTACAGGCTTGTACATACATCAGCGTTTAACTTCTGAGTTGTTATTCTGCTCTTCAAACTGTGTTTTAGTCGTAAAGGGTAAAATAAAAAGGCTATTTTAAAGATATTTCTCAGTAAAAACTTACCTGATGTCTCTTTAAATTAAACTCTGTACTTATTTTATGATTTGTGTTTAGTTGTACAGCTGTGTGAAGCTTGGTTTGAGCTTGAAATGTGATGCACTGAATCAGGTCATGTCAACATTAGCAGCATTTATACTTTACGTTGTTTTTCTCTGCTTTCCCAACATTTTGCGGGACTCTAGGGGGCAGTGTAGGGAAGACAGCAAACTTACAACACCACAATACATGTAGAAGTAGAAAACAGCTGTGTTCAGCATTCTCAATGCTTTCTTCTGTCATTTTCATTCCAAAAGTTAACAATCTGTAGATCTCAGTCAACTTTAAGGGCAAAATAAAACAAAGTCTGCAAATATCAATATCTGTAAACCCCCGCAAATAGGAGATTTCTTTGTTTTTCACATAGATCTGTGGTGGTAGTTATAAATTTTCCTAGGTGTGCGGTGTGCATAATTTGGGTTGTGTGGAAGCCATGAAGCATAAACCAAGCCTACCACCACCTGCTCTCTGTTTCTGATGATGTGAAATTGCCTCTGGTCATCATTTAAATAATTTACAGAGATCACATTTAGGCTCTTTAAAGCATCTGTACAGTTATAATACATGACTAAATATCTGAGCCAATCCACCGTATGACTGTATATCTAGAGTTTTTACTCCTATGGGGCACTTCTATGTTTAAAAATATGAAAAAAAAGAATGTTGGCTTTAATCTCTCTCTAAAAGGAGTAAAAAGATATACTATGATACATTTTATTTTTACAGATATCTCAGTCAGTTGTAAATACATGCATTACCCTCCAGCAATTTATTGTATCTGTTTATAATACACATTTGTAAAGATATTTACATTTCTATCTTACCTAGAGTATTTATTTATAGTTGATAAAATTGATATTGGCAGGTCAGAGATGTACAAAATTAGAAACTAGTCACAAAATCCCTAATCACTGTGTATCCCACATAATTTCTGCGTAAACATTTATGTAACAGATAAGATATTGGGTGCTAGGGAACCACATGGAACATTATTCAGGTAGTTGGCCACCTAAACATGTGGAGTTTCTTTTGTGTTGCCAATTAGGTCAACTACTGGTAATATTATGGAGCCTTAAGTGTGTCACACAAAGATTTGGGGCTATTTTCCCCGTTGCATTAACATTGAATACATCTAGGGATGTGGCTTAGAAAAAGGGAAATTATTTTTGCCGCTAAATGTGCATCCATCATATATTTAAAGAAAATGCATATCGTGCACCCAGATTTTTTTATCCTTTGCCTCTTACCATGGGGCTGAATTTGACCTGATTCACTTGCAACATTCTGCAACAAACACTAGTCTGCTATAACATTATCTGGGTCATGTTATCGCAGTTTGCACATGTGCCACAAGTGTAACAGCATGGACTTTGTTGTAAAAATAGCAGTCAGTGAGTGACATGAGAAAACACAGAGGAGACAGACTAATTGGGGGTAAGTTGGGGGAAATTTTCTACTTATGTCTTATGCAGCCTAAAGCATCTCAGGATAAGATGACGGTTTGCCTCTGAGGTCACAAAAAAAATATGTGTGTGAATTAATCCAAAGCACTTTGAGCTATATTAAAGGTATAACAGCTCATGAGGAGAGGAGTGGAATGAAAGGATGCCAGGATTTGGTGCCAAACCAACCTCTCTGTAGTTTTTACTAAGTTTTTTTTTACATCAAGCAGAGCCAAGAAATGATGTGGTTGGCTTTCCCTTTGTTCAAGCAGGTCAGTTATACAGTCTCAGTGAGTCACGCAGGAGAGGACAGCTCCCATGACTCACTCAGAAGACAATGCAGTCATGCTCGAGCAAGCCTTTTCCAAATCAGAGCAAATGATGAGAAGAACCTCAATGACATCAGGACACACACACACACCGTGGTACTTATTTCTATCCATATTAGGACCTTACATAGACTTACAGTCATTTTATTTAGTGCATTTTAGCCTAATCCTAACATTTACCGTAATCATTATCAGTATATTCCTTAAACGTTAAAATGAATTCACACCATATCTCTAAACTGATTCCCTTATTTTACAAAATGGGGGTCCACCACATTAGGACCAGCCTGTTGGTCCTCATATCGTTAGTTATGTACCAAAAAAGGTTCTAGTTGGATAACGTAAACACAGGGTGAGAAAAAACACAGGGTGAGAAAAAGACAGGAAACCTTAAAATGCCTTCACCTTCAGCTTCATCATGGAGTCCTGGCACAGCTTGTCCCCGCGTGCGGCTGTCACCTCATCAATTCCAATCAGCTTGGCCTTGTAGCGCACTCCATCTCCGCGGAAACGCTTAATAAGCCCCGCCTCTGTTCGGTCCTGACCTGCATTAAAACAGTAAGAGAAAATGAATAAAATACAAGAGACAGAGATCATAAAATGAAACTAAGGGTGGATACTGAAAATTAGGATGTGTGAGCTCACTTCAAACTTGATATCTTTTAGTTATCACCTCATGTCAGAACTACACACATAGCGTCTGTGTGTGTGTGTCAGTTCTTGTATAAATATTTATGGAATAGGAAATGCAGAGTGAATAGCAAATTAAACGTGTCGAGAGAAGACGAGGAGAAGATTGAACCTGAAATTGGAATGAAGTTCAGCAAAGCTGGTGGACGAAATGGGAAAATGTCTGGAACGCTGACAATGCTTCCATGAGCTATTATACCACTCTGTGAGGCATTCAAAGAAAAAAAAAGAAGAAGAGGGTTGGGATGGATCAAGGGAGGGCTCACTCCTCTGCTGCACCCATGCCTGTGGTTCCCATGGGTGCTATTGCTGGTAACAAACCAGCTTGACTGGGTCCTATTGAGAGGAATTATCTCGGTCCAGCGCTCGCCCACAATTCGCCGAAGCCCTCCCCGTGAGACGGATGCTGGGTGGTGGCAGTAGTGTGGTGGGAAGCGAGGGCTGTCACAAGTGTAAGGCTGGATGGCCCAAGGCTTTCCACTGACATCCCCCTCCCCTCCTCTCCCTCCCTTCCTTGGTCGTGAATAGTATTGCGTCTTATCATACGCCCTGACATCTTGACACTGACACCTTTCTCATTTTGTCACTGCACCGTCTACAGACATATCAGTTTGATTATGGTGAGGTGAGCCTAGGGCGCTATCTTCCATGTCTAAAACATATACTAAACCTTTATAACCTATGGGAGTTATCACACAAGACGACAGCGAGATTCCAAATCAAGGTTACCAAGTAGCATAGTAGTAGATAGAGCATTTGAACAGTTTTTAATGAAGGTATCTCTCTTCCTCAAATCTAGGTCACAATACCATCCAGTACATCACTTAGCAGCACACTTAAGCAGCTGGCTAATCCATGCACATGAAGTTGACAAGGTAGAACATCCCCGACAGCAACTCTTAGGCTCTAGTCCAAGACAGCGTTACACAAAAATGAGCTTATTCCACCCAAAACTGACTCTATTTCCAACTATGCCATACCAACCCAAAGGGAATTTCTTTTCCCATCCAAATTTTCCAAAAGGAAAATCAAAGAGGGGGAATAATAAGTGCAGAGCAAATTAGGGCTTCTGTGTACAGAAGAAAAAAATGTTCAAATGGAAGTGCATGTCTTGGATATGCAACCCTCTCACTTATTCATGAGGCCACAATTCTCAAAAGATGGGGGAGGGCTTGATGATTCTTCAGTCATTAAAGTCTCCAGCAAAGGAACGTCAAAACTGGGTCTCATTGAGATTCTCTCCTGTGCTCCTTACTCATCCACTAGATAATTGAAGAATACACACCCCCCGTGATAAAATTCCAGAATTATATAATAGATTTCATAAGTAGTCTTTTCACATCTGAACAAAAGCAAGGGAGGCAACATATAAGATAAGTGTAACAACCCTATCAGATAATTGAGCATGCCCTTAAACTTATAATCAATCAAGCATATTTTTGATTTCATTCAAGTATTCAGTCTATTGAAACACGGCAATAATGTTCCCACTCTATTTACAAACGTCCCCAATTCAGAATTTCTATTTCAGTTATTGTCCTTTATAACGCCCATATCATTCACACACTTCCATTTGTACCAAGTGACACCAAATTTGGGCTTGACCTCTGGTTTTGCTTTTAATGCCTTCTCTTGCTTTTAATGTGCTTTTAGATTCTCTCCTACTCATGTAAATATCTTTAGTCACTTTGAGGATGGAACCAACCTGATAAAGTAAACGATTTGTGATTGGCTACTGCTTTAGAAAATCCCTCCTCTTGTGATATAGTATGGTGTTCTTGCTGTTTGTGGTTAGTAACATCAGCAAAGCATCTTCAGGCTAATCGCTGTTCTCTTAAAGAATTAAAAATCTGTTCATCATTAAGTCATCATTAAATAACATAGTTGAACACAGTAATGTAAATGTGTTCTGACAGCTGTACCCATATGCTCTAAAATGATAATTAACAGCTCATTCTTTGTATGAGCTAATGTTGGCTTAACAATTTATATTGAGGAAAGTGAGGCTTGAATAAACTGTTGTTTATAGTTGAACAGACATGTACAGTCAATTTTCCTCTGCTGTTAAGCATTTTTCATTTAATGACCAACATTGTGTTTTTTAAAATGTCAGTTGGTGACAAAGATGGCTGTTGCATATGAAGTCAAAATTATACTCTTGAAGAGAATTGCTATAAGCCTGAAGATGCTTCGCTAATGTTACTAGTCACAACCAAGAAGAAAACTGAATTGTCTCAAGAGGCAGGATTTCCTGAAAAGTAGGCAATCAAAAATAGTTTACTTTATCCACTAGTACCAACTACCCTTAGGGTGAAGAGTTAATAAGAATGGGCAGAAACAGATCCACATAGAAGTCGCTTTGAAAGCAACCCAGGAGTACAGAGAAGGAGCATGCAGCCATGCTTGTGATAAATCTGGGGCCTCATGGTATTAAATCTGCATGCATAAATTTTCAATATGTGCATGAAGAGTAGTTTACATGGGTGTATCTTAAATGTAACTGCTCATTTGATTATTTATTAAGCATGTGCTCTTTTGGCAAAATTCTGATTTCATATTCCAATTTTGTTTTAGCAGAGACCAATAAGGACAATGCTGACGGCCGCTGTTCATATTTTGTTTTTTGTTTTTTTTCAAGTTTAAAAAAGTTGGCTAAGTTTTAGGATCACTTGAGGTGAAAACATTATACTTTTAAGCTTCACTATATGGTCCATTGATTTAGTAAGTGATGTTTAAAGGACCGTGTCAACCAGCGGACATCTGAAACTATCCGCAGCCAGGGCTAACGTTAGCGCGCCTGCATCAGTCCTCTGTCAGCAAGGTCATGTATGAAGTACTGTTGGCTCTAGTGACATTTTTGTTTGTTTTTTTTACATGGCAAAACGTTTATTTGATTTATGTTTATCTCACTGTGCTAATCATTATTTCGCCACTAAATCAAAAAAGCAACAATTTATTATTATCTACAGACTACTGATAACAGGAGGTGAAATATGTCCAGACAAGCTGAGCATGTGGGGATGTCTCAAGTTCATTACTGTTCTAAACAACACAGATTTGTCCTGAGAGTTCCTGTTCTCCCAGAGTCCCTACTTTCTGTGCTCTTGTTAAAAACGTACTTAGTGAGATATTAGTCCATTTTCATGTTTTTGCGAATTGAGAAACAGCCTGTCACTTAGAACTGACGTGTCAAACTCAAGTCCTGGGGGACTGGAAACTTTTGGATATGTCCCAACACACTTGAATGAAATGGCTTAATTACCTGCTCAGTACACTGCAAATAAATTTGAGTCCTTATAATGACCCAATTATAATATTTAGTTGTATTAAAGCAAAGAGACATCTAGAAAGTGCAGGACACCAACGCTAGAACATGACCTTTATGCTGGAGTTTGACACTTGTGCCTTTAAAAGATGCAAGTGAGAAAATATCAGAAAAATCTCCGTCGGACACTCAGTTAATTTCTGGTTCAACAAATTCACCAGAAAGCTGAAAGGCATGAACCTAATATGACTAATAATGAAGATTAATCTAGAAGTCCTCCAACCAAGTATTAGTTTAAAAGCGCTCTGTGCACACTTACTGTATGCATGAAGGCATACTGTATTATTTATTTTTGTTATGTTTTCTTTTTGTTCCCGGGTGAATTGTATCAAGCAAAAAAAAAAAGGTTTGTAAAATATCTACCGTTTAAAAACATGAAGTTTAACATGGCATCAGGCTTTTGAGATTTCTGGTTTGAACGGAGTGGCAGCCTCGTGGTTAAAGAGGCCGCATTTTCATCCTGTAGAGGCTGAGAAATTGCTGCTTCAAAGCTCAACTGTCTGAGCATGGTCCCTGAGCAAGATATCTAATCTCCCAAAAAACTCAATCGCTGTTCACTGGTTCCTAAGACATGGGTTGAAAGCAGAGCACAAATTTTGCAGTAATGTTTAATCTGAATGGCAAACAAAGGTGAATATCACAACAACAACCTTCCATCCACCAGGCTGGTCAGTATGAACCAGCCGTACTCACACACAGACGTATAAAAAAAATGACCAGTAGACAAATAAGAAAAGTTTCCGCTGTAATAATTGCTGTTGTTCAAACCGACCCCCCTCCTGTATCTACAGTCTATTCACACTTGTGTATTCTCACTTGATCTTCCTGACTCATACACTTGGTAATGTAATGCAAAATACATGCTGCTCCACTTGCATTTTAAACACAATCAGCCCAATTCAGTGCAGCTCCCTCAGATGAGCCCTAACCAGATGCTCTGTGCCATTTTGTCTCTTTACATCCAGTGTGCCTTTTCTCCCCAAATGACACTTAGGTAGAGATTTTGAAGTTCACGCACAGATAGATCCTGAGAAGAAAGTAGGGCTTGCATAAGGAATGAAAGTGTCGAAAAGGTGGCGTAACTTGTGTGCTACGTGCTGTGGGTTCAGATCGAGAAAGGCAAGTGTGCTGTATTCGGAAAGCTAAAGAGCTGAGGGGCATGCTGTTTCGTGTTGCTGCACACTGTCGGATCGAAGCGGCAAGAAGGGGAAGGTGTATCTGTGTGTGTGTGTGTGTGTGAGTCCTTGTGAAGGGAGGTGACACAGTCTTCTGGTTTTCTGGAAGGCCAAACATGAATGGTACTCACAATGATTTTGCACCTCAAGAGAGAGACTCACAATCTGTCTGACAAAGAGTTGCCTGCTGTGTATATTACACTTGACTTTAGACTACAACTATTAGAGTCCTGGTGCTCTGATGTGCCCATACAGTCTTCTGAAAAAGTATTCAAACCACAACCTTTTTGCATTTATGTATGCAAACTTAAACTGCAGTGCATTATAGAGAACCCCTGCAACAGAGTGAGACAAAGTAACACATAACTGGGAACTGGAAGATTAATGATTTCTATTTTAGATAAACCTTAAAATTGGGAAGTGCTTTTCTATTTACCCCCCTGTGTCAATACTTTTTAACACCACTGATTACCATAATCCCAGCTGCAGGTCTTTGGAGGTAGGTCACTGTTTCTACTGAGCGGCATGTTTGCCCATTCCTCTCTACAAAGAAAATTTGTTAACAGACAATTTAAAAAACTTCATATTTCTATTAGATTAAGATCTGGACTTTGACTGGGCCATTTTTTTTAAATGACTAAGATCTGTTCAAAACCATTTCTTTGCAGCTAGGTTTCCTTGGAATAGTGTAGCTAGGAATACAACACAAGTTTAGCTTATAGAAACTGGGCCATCCAACCATCATTCAGAAACACCAGGAAACCAGATGAAGGAAACTACGTATATAGTACAGGTTTGCATTTGTGGTCGCTGCGTAAACAGTATTGGGCTCTTTCACAAGCCGGAGCTTCCCTATATGCTTTTTGGACTTGGAGGTTTTATCCCAATACCGACTCTTCTTCCTTGCTGCCCTGTTTCTTTAAACTAGCAGGGCTAGTTTCAGCGTGAATAAACCGGCACAGTGCAAATCATGTCCTGTTTGAGAAGGTGTTTACAACTTGTCCTCAGATCTGGTACTAAGCTTTGTGTTCCAGTCCTCTTTGTTGAAGGAAAGCATTCTTGCAGCATACAACTGCCATGAATATGGTATGTTCAGGGTGGTGTGCAGTGGTATTCTCTAAATATAAGGTTCTGCTTGTAGGCCATTTGACAATAGCAACCTTGTCCTACATGTGCACTGATTGATCAGATCTTCCTGAGATCTTTCAAGGCTGGGAAATTGTTTTGTAAACATAATCTCCTTCAATCTTCCCTACAACCCAACCTGTCTGCTGTGTTCTTTGATCTTCCTGATGCTTTTTGTCTATGAAAATTGTTTGCACAGATAGGTGACTTGTAGAGGTGATTGTTGTCCTGCAGATTTTATATGGGCAAGATTAGAGTACTGGAGGCTAAACACAAATGCCCATTGCATTCTTTTGGGATATTTTAAAAAAGGGGAAACCATGCATCATGTTCCATTTACTCTTTTTGAATAAAACACATTAGGTTCTATAGTTGTAAAGTGAAAAAAAATGCGACAAGGATGATGTAGAAATACTTATGGCATTTTATGTTGGCACTTCTCATTCACATGTGTTTCTTGGATATGCATGATCTTGCCCTTATTTCCTGAGGTTATGACAGAACTCTGAATAGATAATAGTAAAGTTTTTTTTAAAAATGGAGCTCAGACTGAAGAGGCAGGATGTCAGATGGATCCATAGGAAACAGTGTATTCCCCCACCTGACAGGGGAGCTGTTCACCACAACCAAGGAGGGAGCATTTAATGTTCGCTTTGCTCCATACAGTTTCAGGGCTTCTCTCTGATCACAGTTCTGAATGGCTTTCCTTGCCACAGTAGAATGGGGACAGCAAAGGCACAGATGGTAACAGATGGAGAGTCAGAAGTGCCCCTCCAGATATAAGGACTTGGCAAATGAGAAGTTTTTGTTGGGGATGCAAGCACTGAGGCAGGTTAACCTCAGAACCTTTCAGAAAGTATCTCATGGTGTCAACCCTCAGCATCCCCCATCTGCCAGTGCACACCACACACCATCCTATTTTGATTCATCTACATAAAATATCCAATGGTTACATTTGTTTTCTGTGTCTCAGCACTGGGGATTTTATTTTTCATTACGAGAAAAAAAACCACACACAAGGTATGCCCTACTGTAGCAGATGCTTATAAGAAGCTGTAAAGAAAATGGATATCTGAGAATAGAAAATCTGTCCCCACCATCTGCCTTCTCCATGTGTATGGACTAACTCTCATAAGCTTCAACAAACACACGCAAACTGCATTAACAGCAGCTGATGTTCCCTCGTTCAACCGTGCCAGTGTTAACTATTGCTGCATGAAACACTATCAAGGTTCACCCTTACTGAGCAATGGTTGAAGCAGTTCTATGCGTTAATAAAACCCATCTTCCTTGGGGTTGATTTTGTCACCAACTGCCAGCTGATTATGCTGTTTGCTGGCAGGTGATGGAATAAGGCCATCTTTGGATAAAAGCTCCACAAGGTTATTATTTAACCTGCCTAAAATTTAGATAATGAAAAAGAAACAGTAAGAAATACTTTATTTACTTGCATGTGGGAAACACTACATGATAGTGTGTTTAACAATCAACTTTCTATTTGAAACATCCTCAGAAAAAAATGCAAACACCCGGTGAAAATAACTATCTGTCCTAAAATCAATAGCAAAGGTTTAGCTTATGCTTCCATATCACCCAAACCCTATAATATTGGTAATAGATTACTACTCTGGTCTGACATACCTAAACACTTTACTTTACTGCTGTAGCTTCGGATGAAAAGCTAATTATTCTATATTGGTTAATATTGTTAAAAAACACTATATATAAATAGTTTTAGGACTTGATTGTTGGGATCCGGAACCTGTCTGTTCCATCTTTCCTCCAGCAGAGTGCGCCGTGGGTCTCCTGGGCTGGAGCCCTCACACACCTGAGGGTCAT
>JAUZNJ010039730.1:0-10625 GCA_034780135.1 Jordanella pulchra | reverse complement strand
ATAAACTGTTTAACTTTTTCCAGTCTCCGTGTTGGTGTTCTGCATGTGGGTGAGCTTCCCCTAGACCCACCATGACACTGATGTAGTTTCTACAGTAATATTTTTATCCCTTCCTATTTGTGTCGAATGAAAATGCAACCATCTCACCGTGTATCACAAAAAATCTCTAAATATGTTAAAAAATCCTCCATTTATTGGATCCAGTCAATTAAACCCATCTAAAAGAAAATACTACCCAGGTTTCTTTCCAAAAAATCTTTTAAAAAAGAATAATGTTGGTTTTGGCCAATCTAATATCGGGGGGGACACTGACTTAGTATCATGTGTGAGATTATTAAACTATTTGAAGTGTTATGTAGCTTTTTCTGGATCCTTTGTAAGTATAGGGACCAGAAGTGATGTTACACTGTGTGTGTGTGTAGGTGTGTGTAAGTAAGAGAAAACAGCTCTGCAGTAAAAAAAAAAACTTTTCTGTATTTCAAAACAAAGATAAATAATCCCAAATTTTGCATTTCTAACTGTCTTTAATGTCTTATATTACCATGTAGCATGAATAACGCAAATGGCGCTGTGTATGGGATGTAGAGTTAATTATATAAATTATATAATTATATAAAGGATTTCCGAATCCAGTGTTGTTCAGTAACAACTTCCACAATGAAGAGTGTTGCTGTCAATACAACCTGTTAACTAATGTTGCCTTCACAGATTTATCTACAGTATCCAAGTAAATAATATAGAAAACAGAGACAAGCCTTAGATGAAGCCTTGTCTTACGAGGACACCATTAGATATCAGCAGGAAAAGCATTAACTGTAGATTTGCATTGATGTTAAACTATTTTAATGGTGCTCAGATATTGTCTTATATGCTTCCCACCTTCCAGTGATGAGAAAACACTCAGGCCTGATGCCAAGTCAATAAAGGTCAAATGACTGTTTAACACGGTGGTCTTAAACTCCGGTTCTCAATGGTCCCTGTCCTGCAACGTTTAGGTGCTTCACCACACCTGACTCAGATATTAGCTCATTAGCAGAGCTCTGCAGAGCTTGACTGTTTGCTAGGGAGGCAGTTTAGCTTTTTGATTCGGGTGTGTAGGGACACATTTAAAGCTTGCAGTACGCTGGCATTGGAGGATTTGACTTTCAGACCTCTAGTCTAACAGCTGTCAGTCGACTTTCAAAGTGCTGAGCGCTGACAGCACCTGACTATCTTCATTTCTGTGACTCCACATCACCTGCTGTTATGGAAGTCATGTTACATCTGATTTATACAGTCTGCTGTGTAAATGCAAACTACACAGCAGATACGCAATAATTATAATCAGTTAGAGCGTTTATAGCCTCTTCACATTGTAGCGCAGAGTGGTGGCGAGCAAACAGTACGCCAGCAAAAATGGATTTGATTCTACTTTTGCTGGACACCACAGCACAACCACAGTAGATTTATTCAGAAATGACTAGGGATGACTCAATACTACGTTCTCATTTCCAATAAGATACTGGTACTGCAGCTTTGAAAATTGGCTGTTACTGACCCCATACAATGTTAGCAGTTAGTTGTATATACATATATACCAATATATAGCTTCTCTGCATTCAATGTACTCACCTATTTTAGAATAATTTTTCTAAAAATAACTGGATCCCCTAAACAAAAAGTGAAGAAGTTGTACCTGCTTTAAAACACATTGGAGTTGTTGTGGTCTGATAACAAAGGTGGTCACTGGGTTTTAAAGCCTGATCTGGATCTTCTCCCTGGAGCTCCTGTAGGCTTCGCACCGCAGTGGAGACGAGTGGATCAGACATAATGTATATTAGGACGGTGGATAAGTTAACATTTGTGCAAAGCACAGTAGACTGTGGTTAAATTAGGGATAACACAATAACTTCTCAGCCTATAGGAGACACATGGCAGGAATACCGCAACCCTCCTAAACTTGCATTTCATTGAGGGGATCAACCCTACCAGTGTTTTTTTGTTTGTTTGTCTTAACCTAGCTAAAGTCTTCAAACAACATTTTACTACAATGCTGACCTTTAGCTTAAATTTCAGCTGTCTGTTGTTTTGTATCTCCATGTGAATGCCAGAAGCCATGGTGCATAAGGTTCTCCAAGGCTGTGTGGGCTCACAAGTAAGAAAAATAACATGATTATAAGCATGAATAAGGTCAGATTATGAAGATGAATGAGGCGATTAGGAATCTTGTCACCTTCTCTTGGAAGATATTTCATAAGGAGTCAGAGGTTGTCGTCGTATAACATGCAAGAATACAAAATATTTTCATATACAAGGATTTATCTGTAGATAATGTACCTGTGCATGCATGCATGGGCACAGTCAGGAGAGCTGAGGAAAGTACGACCTCAGACCATAGGAGAACATTTGTATCTGTGCAGTAAATGACCCGTGCAAAGAAGTTTATTTCCTTTCACTAGTGAACTATTGTGGCTGTATTACGTGACCTGGACAGATACAAGGATACCTGACAACATTTGCAAGTTTTTGCTTATTGAAGGTATTGTTGCTACGGTTACAGCTGCTGAGTCAAAGTGCTTACTTCGTCAATGAAACCGCTCTGTGTCCAGGTGTTAAAGACACATCACCAGGTTTGTCCATGTCATCCCCTGCCTCGTAGAGACCCAGATTGCTATAGCCATGGCAACTGAAGCAAAAAGCTCTCTGATGTCCACATGGCAACGGCTGCTGTTGGGACTGAGGATGGAGGTGGGAGGAAGAGGAGGACACGAGGGCAGGGATAGAAGGGGGGGTCTGGATGCTGACGCATTCAGTGGCCAACAGGAAAGTTTTTCGAGAATGCCACCCACTGCCGGATAAAAAGTGGGCTGAATCTTCTCCGTCTCTAACTCTTTCGAACTCTGTCTGTTTTAAACGGCACCTCCTACTCAGTCAGGTCCTTCTGACCCCCTGCAGCCTCCTCACTGCTTCACCCTTTCCACCATGAGCCTCCTACGTATTTGTGTCTCATCAAACCTTTGTCTCTGTAGAGCTGTGGCAGCTGTGGATCCATTTGATCACTCCTAGAGGGTGTCATGAGTGGGAAGACCTGACCCGGATGTGTCTCTCCTCTAGCATCCAGGAGGAAGCAGCTGACAATTCTTGTTTTCTTTCCACTTGCTCACAGATACTGTGATGATAGCCAGTAGAAACACAATACCAGTGTAAGAGGGTTGTTGTCACAGGTAACCCTGTAAACAGGGTGTAGGGGTGGACAATAATTCAATATCAATATATATCACAATATAAATCTATTTATTAACAATAGTATGGCTTGTATGCATATTTCTGATATTTAAATACACAATGATTACAGCATTTTGTTACTGACTGTCATTCCAGTTTTAAAGTAGTTTTATGTGCTTAGTTTTTTAAAGCAATATCCGAGTAACTTTTGACATAAATCTTAGCCTAATTTGAAATATATTAAATGATTTTTCAGGGTATTATACAGAACTAGGTACATGCTGATGTTGCTTGCAAGTTCCTCTTGGCAAAAACTCACCTATGTAACTGAAGAGATCCGGATCTGTCACAGAATGAGTCATGAGAGCCAGAGTGCCGCTTCACAGCAGTCTGAGTTTCCCTTAATGACGAGAGCTAAGCAAAGAGTGTGTCCCAATTCAGGGGATGCTTCCCTCAAAGACTCCGGCCGACGTAGACGGTTCGTTTAAAAATCCCTAAAACAAACAACAGAAAAAATGCAGCTGTGAATTTGAACAGTCCATTTTTTATCTTTCAGATTATTTAAAATATTTCTAATGGGTAAATATAATTTAAGTATATCCAAATAAAAAGGATTTCATTCATTGGGGGAAAGGGCTATTGAAACCTATCTTCCCCATTGTGAAAACTTTGTATTAACTACTTGTGACACCTTTAGCGAGGATTGACATCAAGAAACTTGATGAATTTGCAGCACATTTTGTGTTTGCAGTGCATTTGCAACCTCTGCCATCATAGTTGTTCTTTCAGCAAATGACATGTTTTACAGTTGGTATAATACAGTTACTGGTTATGTAATTAGTAAATGAGTTCACAATTAGTTCAAAAATTGATCAATCAAGCTTTGGAATTGTTTAGTGAGTAACATGTTGGACATCAGTTAAAATGCAGAGGTAGCGGTTTCTAATGAATAGCAAAGGGCCAACAATTCGTTTTTTTCCCGCAGAGAGAATTTGGGAGAAGCACTGATGTTCATGCTCTTGTTTAATAACTCAAACCCAGGGGCCATGCCTGCAGTATCAGTGGTTTCAACTGCATTGTGGACCTTTTTTTTTCACACGGACACCCCTAAGCTTATAGCATATATACATTAAGTAGAAAGCTTTGTGTGAGCTGGAACCGGACCAGAACTCTGCACCTCTATGTGAACACAGCCTGGGGAGGCTTCTTTTTTTCAGTTACATGTATAAAAAGTATCACAGCTACGTCATAGTAGTGATCCAATAGTGGATTCTCATGGTTTGTGTTTGTGCCACAGGGGCCCAAAAATGAGCTGACCGGATAAACCCTGGTCCCTCAGGACTGGATCCAGAGCCTTGCTGTGTGACTATAAATCTTCTACACACGCCCCCTTTCTCCTTGCCACAACAAGCCTCCTCTTTGCTGCACTCCACTCTTGAGTGGCCCTCTGTCTCTGCAGGCCCCGTGGTAATGAAGTGTTTTATGGCTGCAGAGGACAGGAGGGGATGTAGGGGGCTAGCATGTTGTTCGTTATAACCTCAGGGGGGGTAAAATGGCCTGCGGTGACTAGGCTGATGGAGCAGGTCGGGAAAAAGCCACCCCAAACACACAAATGGTCGCTCACCTAAAAACCTTAAGGGGTTTTGCTATGGCCCCACGGAAACAAAGGGTATCTGGAAAGCCAACATGTCAACATGCTTGTTTGTGACAAGATTCATTTACCGTAACACAGGTTTGTTTTAAACTTTTTCATTCTTTTTTTTCTGCCTAAGTCTGCTATTTTAGATTTTGCTTGATGTAAACTAACTGACAGGAGAGTTGGGTCCTCAGAGTCTAAGGAATAAGGAATTTCAGTTTATTCAGTAATTTAGTTAATCAAAGGCCTTAATTGACTCATTTCAATTTGGAAGGGCATCAGCTCCACTTTTGGAAACATAAGGAGTAAGACTCGGCAGCAAGTTAATGACAACTGTACCTTGCTGGCTACTGTAGAAGAGATGGCTGGATGAGGCAGGAGATGATTGGAAATGCTTTGATTTTGCCTACATTGATAGGAACGTTGTACTTCTGGTCTGTTATTGAGGATGCAAGGTTTAAACATCACATATACCCCTTTTCCACTGGCCAAAAAAAAAAAACAGTTTAAACCAGGGAACAATCGGAACAGTTCACTTACCCATTTCAAACCAGGTCAAACATCTTGGCAAGTAACCCGGGTTAAAATCGCCTTCAAACAGCTCGGCTTTGAACGGCATACAGTGGGAACAGCAGAGCCATGTTGACCTGCTAATTTATGTCATTCCATTGAGCCCAACATACGGATGTCAACACACCGCACTGATTCAACAAGCCTAAACAACTCTGTTTACATTCAATAATAGAAATTAATATAAATTTATAACTTTTTCCACTCTTAGGTATGTAGTGGGTGAAATGTCTGATCATGACTGCCTGGTTTTCTTTCTTTGGAGGTTTCTGGGTACATTCGACTTGCAGGTGACTACTGAGCAGATATGCAACCTGCTTAAGGGTCTATATGCTTTTTTTAACTTGAGAAGGGTTAGGTCAGTGCGGCTCTAGAAGGACCTCCGAAAAGATGAAAAAGTGGATGGGAAGAAAATGTCTTTAATGAGCTAAAATATATATTGTATTTCAATTTTTAAAATGAATATTTATATTTTCCACCTTATTTACATCTTAGCCTGCTACTGTCATATTTATTTCAAAGCCTCAATAAACCAGGTCTACGTGCCTTAACCAGAACAATCAGTAGCTGAATATTGTCTCCAGCTTGTGTACACGTTTTCACTTCTTTAATTCAGTCATTTAACATCACATTTTGAATGATGTGGTTAACTGATTTATCTAGTGGAGATTTTCATTTTCCAGTGAATGATCGCAAACCAAAGCTGTCTGCAGTTAGAAACAGTTTTCATGTCAGAGCTTTTAATGGCCAAACAGAGGTGTCCATGTCATATACCCGCATTGACATACATGTAGTGATTCATCTAAGTCAAAAATGCCTTTAGCAGCCTTCCGAGTTTACATGGATTACAAGACACAGAACGTTTATAGCAGTTAAGTGTTGCATAAATCTTTCAACGCGTTAATTGGAGATTTCCACCAACCACAACCTTCTCTCCCCAGCTGCTATAACACATTGCGCAACTGCTGATGGGTCGACCAGCTGCAAACCAAATTTTACACCCACTTGATAACGTTATTAGGACACACACATGGTGCCTCTGTGGGTTGCTGCTGCCGCTGCTAGTTTGCTAGACAGCTCCAGTGGGACTGTGTAATGTATTCGTATGTAAACACAAGTCATCTTGCTAAGAAAAATGCTCTTAGAGGAACCAAAACTGTGTACTTTGCTTCAGATGAACATATTTTCAGCAGCAGCCTCAGGTAGAAGTTGCAGGAGGCGGCTTGGCTGGGTAACCCCTTCAGTTTGCTCTAGCTCACTTCTGAAAGCTGGTATGCAACGGTTTGTGAACAAAGCTTTCGAGGATTATGTGCTTTTATTTTTAGTAAGATTCAGCGTTCACCTTCCAGCTGATTATGGAGAACGCAGCTCTAATCTTCAGTCTGAAAGAAAAACTTCTATCAGAGCGTTGAGTTCAAAAAGTGTGCAGCTCTGTTAAACTCTGGAGGGCTTTTTCACGGCTCAGCAGTTAATGTACCACTTAAAACTGATGTATTCCACCTCCCTCCCCGTCTTTCTGCTCCCTGTCCTTCAAAGCTTTGCATTTACCTGCTCTTCATACTATTATCTTTCCCGACCATACTCCCTGTTACTCTTTTTAAAAAAAGAAAAACGCTCTTTCTTGTTTTAATTGCCACAAAACCTGAAGAAGGAAATCAATAGTTTTTGATTATGTGCCAAAGCTGAGTCAGTTGGAAAACTATGTGGTACAGTACAATGGATTCGGTCTAAGTGGGATTAGCGGGAATATTGGTACAGAGGTTCCCACGCTTGTTTGGGAAAAAAAAGTGTGTTGACAAAAACAAAGAAGCCTTGGTGGGCAGTTGCAACTATTTGGTAAATAGGTTTATTATGTGAGGTATAAGGACAGCTCAAACTTTCTCATTAGGGATATATGGACTGTAAAATTACTTATAAATTGGTGCTGTTTGATGGAAGTCATTGTTGGCTTTTTACTGAACCACAGGACTAAGTGAGTTAAACTGTAAATACATAAACTCTGGATATAAACATGGTTAAAAAAGGTTTTTATTAGGTTATTAATACAGATATACATTTACTTTATGTGATTTGTGGAGATATTAGCAGCAAAAAGGAAAAAATAATAGTTCCATGTAAAATGCACTGGATTTTATCTCCAATATCCAATACAAAATCGCCGATATCCACCAGTCAATATCTGAGCTGATATCTGATCCAGGTGTTGGATCGGTGCATCTCTAGTTATAGAAGGAGAAAAATGTTTCTACATTGGCCTTATAAATTAAAGCTTTGTTTTGTCTGTTTTTGTTAAAGCTACCTGCAACATCTACAAGATGTTAGGAAAGGTGACTTAAGACTCACCTTATGCGTTGCTGCAAATGAGCTAAATGCTGTTGCGCTACCTTTACCTGAGAATTTTAAATATATATTAAATAACTAAAACTGGAAGTTTTAGTTAAAAGGCCATTCAAAATCGAGGGTAAAATAAATTATGATTAGTTAAATGATTATAAATGTAACCTGCTTTATACCAGGGGTTTTTGGCCTTTCACTCCCGTGAGCTCCTGGGTCAGACGTTAAAACCCAGGCGCCTTTCACCAATTAAGCAATTTAGACTATAGTTATTAGCAGTTATCACCATTAACCAATTAAGTCTCTTTTAATTCATCTGTTACCTGAAAGGAATTATTCAAACCTGAAATATTAAGCGTTCATTATATAAAATACACACAAAACGACCATGACATAAAAAACGGTACCTTTATTCACTACAATTAAACTAATACTACTAAAGTAAAATAAACAAAAATGGAAAATGGGTTTCAGAGTCCGTTCAAAAAGTCCAATGAAAAGTTCAAGCTTCAGTTTTTAATGCATTCAAAATGTCTTTAAAACTAGCAGCTTAATGTGAAATAGACCGTGATATGGTCCGACAACTGAGGTTTTATTCGGTTTTATAGTAGAGGAGTGAATAAAGACTAAAATGCATTGTTATAAAGCCTAAAGAGGTTAGCATTAGCTGGTTTTGTTGTCAGCTAACATTAGCTAGCAAAATGGTGGCTTGCTAGCTGGCCCATTCACACTCAGATTGTTCTGTGTTCGACACAATCAGACAATGGAAAACTCAAAAAACTTATTTCATCTAAACACAAATAAAATCTATCTGAATCCAACCCAATCAGAGCTTAAAACCTAAGAGAAGGGATGAGTTTGCGTTTGGCTGCGGTCAGGACGAAAGGCTTTTCGATTCTGTTCAACTCGGCTTCGGTCCGTTCAGATCACAGATTAATGCGTTACTCTGACAGTGCACTGTGTAGGGCTTAGGTTCAGAAACTCACGGACCTTGAATGGAGCGTTGATCAGGCGGCTCTCTGTTTCTGGCGGTTAGCCATTAGTGATAGCTCCCGGCAACTTGAGGTCCAAAGGGGGGCATGGGGGACGGCCTTTCCAGGCGGTTCACGTCCACAGATCAGCTCGGCTCAGTCCATTCAGTGGCTCTCCTTGGATGCAGCACTCGGGCTCCGGCTAGAACTAGATCTCATCTGCGAAGCAGGCTTCAGGAACACCGCGTCCAACTCGGCTTGGATCGCAGGAAAACACAGCGGTCAGCTTTGAGTGCAGGAAACAACGTTCGGTTCTGGGAACGTAGGCAGGCTCGAGTCTCTCGGTCCAGCGAGTAGACTACTCCGGAGGAATGTGGTTGCTAATTGGGTTAGCTTCAGCTCGTCTTACCTGGCTCACGTAAGAGGCCGAAAGGAGGAAGCTGAGTTTTTAGTAATTGTGTTGCTGTGGATATTGTTTTACGTAGCAATGTGAGCTTAATAGCCTTGATGTTAGAACATATGTGTGCAATAAGTTCAACATGTTTTGATGTTTTTGTAGAAGCAGGCTTTTACAATTTTTTTTATTTCCGACACGATATCGATATTGTAATTTTGAGAATTTACCTGATACGATATTAGTAGAAATCACAACTGCTTTTATGACTTTCTTATTTTGTAATGTATAATGTTAGAAAAGGGTCGATCAAGTAATATTGCTAAAAAGGAGAACAATAGTCAGCAAGAGGTATGAGAACAACTTACCTATGTTATATTACTCAATGGGTTCCAGAAACTTTTAGAAAGAAGCAGAGAGTTTCTATCAGTAATCCAATATGGTTTTTTTTTGGCTAATATCAGACAGATATCCAATATTAATATCACATCAGGACAACCCTAATATATTTTTTATTTATTTTCTTTGTTTTCGTATGAATTGAAATTGAAAGTAAACTGTTTTAATGTTAGAAGAATGGGAGTTTCTGTGGAAAAAACCTTTATGTCCTGTAGGACTTTAATGTGGAGCTTTTTTATGGCAATTTTAGGTTGTTGTCCTACAATTGTCCAGAAAAAGATGCTATATCTTTTTTAGACAAAACATTGAATTTTGCTTAATTAGCTTAATTAACTACAATCAACTACAGCAACTTTTAACAACATTTAAAGTTCAGTAGATTTTTTTGACATGTAAAAATGTTACTTTTCAATGTTCTTTTTCTTCCACAAATTTTTACATTTACTTTACTGCTGAATTAATTTAGAAAAGTAACTTTTTTCACAAGCCTAGGGTTGTGTGGATTCTCGCTCCGTCCAATATAGCAGTCACCTCTGATTGCACAATTACTTTACACTCTGTTTAAGGCTGGACAATAACTCAAAATCAACATATATCACAGTGTAATTTTGTGATTTTGCAGCAATACGACTTTATAGCTTTATGCATTTTGTTTTTAAAGAAAAGGTTTCTAAAATATATATTCTAGGAGTTTAATAAAAGTGGCATCACAGACATCCGTTGTGGTATTTTGTTTTGTGTTTATATTAAAATTAAAATGAACCAAAATATCACGATGCACGTTTTGGCAATATTGTCAGATCATAACTTTAAATTAGAGGATTTATTAATTTAGTGCATCTCACTCTCTAGTTTCCTTATATTTGATGTATACTGTAAATGTTATACTTGTTCTTCTGTTGTGATGTCAGCAGAGTTTTACTTGCTTTTCTTGTGCTCTTTGTCTCTACTCTGTTGAGACAAAAATGTACCATTGAATGTAGGAAATGTTTACAGGTATTAGAGTGTAAAGCAGTGTTTTTCAACCCTGGTCCTCAAGACACACTGCCCTGCATGTTTTAGATGCTTCCCTGCTTAAACACACCTGATTCAGATGATTGCAGTTCAGCAAACCACG
>JAUZNJ010039729.1:0-10625 GCA_034780135.1 Jordanella pulchra | reverse complement strand
GTACTTACTAAATAAACTTGTTAACTTTTTCCCTGCCTCCTGTGGTGTTCTGCATGTGGGTTAGATTCCTGAATCCCTACATGACAGTTTTAATTGCCAATGATTTACACAAAAACAAGGAATTTCTTTTTGCTCTCATTGATGAAATTAAGGGAAATAGTTTTATTAGAAAAGATATAGTTGTATTAGTGCAAATATACGTACAAGGTACTGATTTGAGCACTCTCTTAAATCTACAGAGTGAAACTATCTTGGCAGGGTATCATTTTTGCAAGCAGCCCATCCTAAAGGTAAAATTCTAAACAGTTTCTGTTAAGAAAATATCTGCAGAGATTATAGCCGCCATTTCCCTGACCTTAGACCAGTACCGGTTCAGGGCAACTAGAATGTCACTCATCATGATTCCCTCAGCAGGTCTAATGTTTCATTGCAGTCTGAACCTGTCCTGTTTTGTTGGTGAAATAAACCACACAGTGTGGAATATTACCAGAAGCTTTTTTGGAAGGATTATCTTCTTTAGTTTCTAATAAAAGCCTCCTCCCATCAGAATTTGTGTCTGAGGACCATTCAAAGTTCCAAGACAGTGCGGTTCCTCAACAGATCCTCATTCCCATCTCGTCAAATATCGATCTTAGTATTGGTCGAGTCCCCTGTGGATCTGATGATGGGGCTTGACCAAGCGTCAATATTTGTGACCAAGCACCACAGGGTGCATGACAGAATGACAAGAAGGGTATCTCTGCCACGTCAATATCTGTTGCTTGACCAAGCATTTATTTTTAAAAAGCAGGGAGTTATCACATTCACCTGTCAAGGTTACCTGGCATCAAAATGTTGCTTTTTATAATTCTTTTTACTTAACTTTTATTTTTATTTACCTAAAATAAAAGGCGTTAATAGAGCACCCAGACAGAAGGGGATAGAAAAATAATGCTACCTGCTTATATTAACAATATTGACAACATTCCAAAACATGGTTAACTTAGTCAGCTTTCCCTGTTAAGCACAATTCACTTCATCAAATTTCTTTTTGGTATTTTAAAAAATAAATTGTGAATACAAAAAAAAATAAAAAATTATTTGTATTCACAAAATAGTTCTGCAACACATAACATTAGAAAGGTTGCTTCATAAATAATATTGGCAACAATTGCAAACACAGCTATCTGAGTTAGCTGATTCTAATGGGTTTCCAAATGTTACATTTGGTTATTTTGTTAAAAAAAAATCATTGACAGATTTGAGGATGAATCAAATGTATCAATTTAAAGTACATTTTTCAACAGTAACTTTTTTTTCATGTGAAAAAAGCAGAACATTTATCATACATATACAAAAAAAACAACTGCACAAGATTTGTTTGATTTGGCTTTAAGAGGAATGTATTAAGCACACTGCAGGCTGAGACATAAAATTATGGGATGTAGAAAACTATCGGGCACACCATAAAAAATATGGGGTGTGAGTACATTGGTTATTACTATGCAGCCAAAGGAACTTCCAACAGATACTCAGTTTGCATATTTAAACCAAAGCTGAATTCTACACACTGATGTTCACACTGGGTTTTCAATTGATCCCTGTTGATTTTCGGACCACTATTAAAAATCTAAATATTAAAATGTCAAATATGGACCTAAGGGAGGAGTGGTACAGTCTAAATTGACAGTGATGTGATGCTGGTAAAAGAACAAAAAGCAGGAGTCAATTTTGTCTTTGTAGGTCTATTAATAAATTCAGAGCAAGGAAACAGACCGCTCCCAAAGGGAAGACAGCACTGACTTCAGTGGGAATGCAAAAAAATGGTATGGAGACTAAATACAAAATAGATAAAAAAATAAAACACAACTCTGATTATAAAGGATGCAGTTTTGAATATGCTATTTAATAATGATTTGGTTACATGCTAAAGGATAAAACTACTGTTTTTGCTCACTGATGCTATCTTCCAAATTTTGTTATTGACTAAATTAGAGCTTGCAGATAAATAAACAGAATCAGGTATTCATTTCCCCCCAAAAATGATAGAAAACCAGCTTAAAAAAAATGTTAGGTGTTGCTAGGAGCATTCAGAAAATGCATTCAGATACGTGACACTGCTAACGTAAGCCTGCACCAAATTCAATCAACTTTTATGACTTCCACCTACTGTAGAGCTATCATTCAGCCACCTCAGCCTGCAACAAACAAGACATTATTTTCCACTCGTTCCTCAGTGACGTAAGCCCTTTAAGAGCGGAATATTTATGCATGCATTTACTGTTTTTTAGTAAATGCCCTTTTGTTCCCTGCAGGGTCAACAAATTCAACCTGTCGACATTCCGTTCACGCAAATGCAGAAGGTGCCAGCGGGGAAGGGGGTGTAAACAGAAGAACAAAGCCAAGGCATCGAAATTCATAGATTTTGTTCCAAAATAAAAAAAAAAAAATGTCCTAATTTTTACATCTTCAACCTCCCCCCTTTTCTACTGCTGCTGTTATCCTCTAACACAAAACATCCACCTCTCAAGGGAGGTGTCAGGTCTTACTATCACAGACAAAGTGAGGGAAAAATAAACAATTTAAGCCTGCTGAAGCATTGCAAAAACATTCATCCTATCTATTTACCAATTTGAATGATTAAATAAATACAAAACCACAGACAGATTGGAAATTACTGTACCTATAGCGCAGCTCTCAGTGATCGTTGTTGGGTTTTTGTCCTTGTCTCTCCGTCTGCCACAATCTGGATGAGAGAGAGAGTGTGTGTGTGTGTGTGTTTCTGTGTGTGTGCTTGTGGTTGCAGAGGACAAAAAGAGAGAGAATGATCTCTCCGTCACTCTGCCTCCCACCCCTTCCTCATGATAAACACAGAGCACGTGGCTTCACCAGCGATGCAGCACATAAAACAAAAAAATCACAGCACCGTGAAATGAGGGAAGAAACAAACGACAAAAAGGAAGCAGTTAAATATGACAGACAAGCACAAAAGGGGAAAAAAAGAGGAAAATAGCATGGATGTCCGTCTAACGGGCGTGGTCCGCTGCTATGAAATGGAAATGACTGGGATCAAAGAATATGCTGGAAAACTGGGAGATATTCAACCTCATCTGAAAGGAAAAGGAAAAAAAATCATTTTCTGAACAAGCAATCGTGACACAAAATGACTCCATATCAGCTCAACTCATCCTCACACCCACACACGCAGATAAACACACTCAACACAAGCAGACCAGCTCAACAGCCTGTAGGCAAACAGGGGAACATTTTGTCTGGTTGGAGCTGCCGTCAAGGGATCTGACCATGTTTGGGCAATTGGGCCATGAAGTGATAGAAACGTTTACATGTCTCTGTTAGAATCATTTCTCCAGCACAATACTCATTCAAAGGAAGATATATTAATACTAACCATGTCATTTAACCATTTTCATGTACATTTCCAGAGATTAATGCATGAATGCTGATGCAGCATTAGAGATGCATAGCAGAAGTAGAGCAGTAGATTGGTTCCTCCACACATTTAATCATTGCTTGTCTTACTTTTCCAGACTGCTGTGCCCTTTAGGAATTCAGGGGGACACTCTGGGGGCGACAGTCTGCTATAATTTAGTATGTCTGATTCACAGCTTCTATTTACAAACTCTAAACAGAGACAGGGTTGTTACCTATAGCTGCAGCTGTAGTGGTTTTAGGTCTACTGGATACAAAGAGGAGAGGGGGATGGGGCAGCCATAAATGTACCTTCAGTTGCAGTGAGTGATTTGCTGTTATTGTGCTTTCAAAAGAGTAATGTATTATGCAGTGTCAGAAAAACCAAGGAACCTGATGAATAAGGAACTATTAAGTCTTTGATACCTTGCAGGATTGTGGAAAATACCATAGCATTTTATAAGTAGTCATACCCCTTGAATATTTTGATGTTGTGTCACATTGCCACAAAGGTAACATGATAATACAGATGTGCTGTGTTGTATTCACCACATCTAAATCTGATTCCCCTCAATAAAATGCAGTAATTCACTTCAGACATTACCTAATTTGAAACAAGTAGCTACCACGATATAATAGGAGCATTAATGTACAAAATTAATGGGTAAACAGTTTTATAAAGACCTAGGAACACAGCAGAAAGCTTAAGGATGTGGTTTTGGAGAGATCTGAAAGCACATACCAATACTTAAACATTCTAAAAGGCACGTTGGAAATGGTAGAACTGCAAACCCACCAAGCCACATCCAAGATGAAAGCTTTTTTCTCACATGCAAATCTCTATTACAGAAACCTAGCATCTCCACAAAGGAAAATGAGGGCATCAATCACAGGAAATGATTTTGTCTAACATGCACAGGGAAGCTGATTGGAGTTTTTTGTAAGATGGATGGAACTGAACACTGGACAATCCTAGAAAAAAACAAATAAGACTAGAGAGATTCACATTTAAGCAGATCATCAATACTAAAGATAACGGAGAGGCTCTGATCAGATTATATTGATGTCTTGAAATGATGTAGTCAAAGTTCGGAATGAAAGCCAAATGAGACTAAAAAATTTAGAATTACACACTTTCTCAATCCTGTCTGACACCACTTGAGCTGCTTAGCAACCTAAATGGGCAAAAACCTCAGTCTCTAAAAAGCTAATAGATAGATATCCAAAAAGATTTGCAAGAGTAATTTCTGCAAACAGTGGTTTTACAAAGCATCAACTTAGAGAGATTGAAATCAAATGCCCACTGCATGTTTCAGATCTTTAGTCTGAACGAAAATAAGCCCTTCTTTCAGATATATTTTCTCTACTTTGAGTTGGTTTGTCACAAGATTCCCCTTAAGGACCATGTAAAGTAGAAGTAAATCTGTGTTCTCAGTTTTTCACACCACAGAAATGTGTTTTATAAATCACCCATCCATATCTGAATGATTGAAAACACTACTAAGCAGATAAAATTAGATCTCATGAAAATACAGCAGTTTTCTCTGGCCTGAGACGCTGGGGGCCTGTCCACTAAGGCAGCTGTAACCGCACCCACCGCAATTCTTGTTTGCTCCAAACGTTTTACAGAAAATAATACCCTAGATATTGTTTCTAGATTCTGATTATTTAATTCAGGTGGTATCAGCGGAAGCTGTGACTCATGATTACCAGGAAATGGAGGAGAGTCATTCTGCTCTCTGACTGTAGACATGAGCTGCAGCTGCTGCATCTGAGCCCCTGTGTTTTTGAGAGGGGATTGCTAACTGACTGTTTGCTGGAAACGTTAAACTCAGAGTGAACGGTGCTCTATGTGTTTTCAGCAAAGTCTCTAACAAGACAGGAAACAGTAGCTATATTTGTTGCTGATTGCTGTTTTGAAAAAAAGACACTTGAGGGATCTGAAAAAGTGCTAAATATGGGCACTGAGTTAGCTATCATGCAGAATTGGTTATGTTAGTTAGTTGTGCTGAAGACAACTTGTGAAGTCATGAGACTTTTAGACACACTGAGAAAATCCTGAAACACAGCAAATAATTAAAGCCAAAATTTCTTTATGTAGCCCCTGGTTAAAAACTATGCACTTAAGGTTCTTTAATATTTACAAAATATTAACGAGATTGGTTTTATCTAAAAAGAAGAAGAAAAAAGAGAGATAGGTGAGAAACATGTATTATTGTTTTTGTACATTCTTAATCCGAGTGATTATATACTTGAGGGAAGAGGTTATTGTTGTGGGTAATGTGCGAAATAATACCAAAAGTAGAAAGTCAAAGCTTTTATGGAGGTGACTTGTGTATTCTTGTTGCATCAATGATATAATTGGTTTAAAGACTGTATTAAATTTCCAAACTATGAGGATAGTGTGTCATTCTTGTGTTTACACTACGAACCCACATGCAGAACACTAGTCAGGATTCAGAGATCAGTTAAGTGATTTATTAAAGAGAAATAAACAGGATTTCCAAATAGATTCTCTTAAGCATCGAAGTGGACAAAAAAACAATCAGGAAAGCCGGGAACGTCTGGAAACAGCAACGGAATCAGGTGATGAGTTCAATGACAGTTGGAAATGAGTGTTACCTCTCAAGCAATATGCTTACATGGGGGTGGGAAGAAATCAACAACGCCGCCAGGAGTGGGGAGCTGAGAATCTGGGCAGGAAGGTGTAGGTTGGACAGCAGTGGAGGGTGGACAGGTCGAAGGGCTTGGCTGCGTCACGAGAGAGCAGGCGGTATGCCAGCTCGGACCTCCAGACACGGAGGAGTCTTCCTTCCTTTTCTATGGAGGTGAGTGGTTGTTTTGGGCACCAATGGGTAATTTGTCCACGGCGTCACAGGAGAAACTCGGGGATTTAGCGAGACTTGTCGTCTCAGAGATGGCTGAAAGAGTCCAGACAACAGGAGGAGTTAGATCAGCTTCCAATAGAAAACACTACTGATACACAGGAGGGCTCAGAGTTACTATAACTGGCTAACACTCAAGTGTCGGTGAGCTGGCAGCTGCCGTCTCTTGAAGTCCTGCTGATGAGTGGATTGGGAACCGGTGTGACAGTGATGTCAGCACTCCAGATCCCCTGACCTAGCCTCCACGGGGCCCTCTGGCGGTAAAGGCAAGCCATAGGAACGAAAAGGCAAAGACAAAAACCAAAAAACAACCCAGCTCCCAAGATAGTGTCATGATCCGTTTCTGTTAGTCTGTTTTGGTTTTGGTTCTCTCTGATTTCTCCACCAGATGGCGACAGAGGTAACGGGGTTGCGGTGTGGCTTCTGGTCCCAGGTGTTTCCCATCAGTGCTCATCATCTCCTGAGTACATAAGCGGGCTGAAATCTCTAGTCGGAGCCGAGTGTTATGAGATTCGATGGTACCTCTAGCCTCCTGTGCTACAAGGCTATCACTGAGCTCTCTGGCCAAACCTAGTTTCTGTAGAAACTAACCTCTTGTGTTTTCCTCCTCGCTGCCTTCAGGTTCCGTAGTGAAGTCTGGACGCCGTCTGCTCCTGGCTTTTCCCCTTGGACTCCTTCCTCGTGACGCCGTGGTTCTTACCCACTGGATGCCCGAGCTCTCTGACTATTCCTCGTTGATCATTCGGAACCGCAAAGCCCAGCTACAGACATCAGCACCGCTTCTGGACTCAATCTCCTCTCCGAGCCGCCCTGTCCGTTTCCCACCGCACACCTTTGTTGTCTCTGGACCCATACT
The DNA here is from genome assembly GCA_034780135.1 of Jordanella pulchra. NCBI lineage: Eukaryota > Metazoa > Chordata > Actinopteri > Cyprinodontiformes > Cyprinodontidae > Jordanella > Jordanella pulchra. Next base: position 3,476 of record JAUZNJ010039729.1, on the reverse strand, counting down.
GGAAACCAAACCCCGGATCTTGGTAACCCACTCCCTAAACCAACCGAACTTCAACCTAACAGTAAGCACCGCTCCAAACATTTCCAATTTCCCGACCTGACTTGTGTTTACACCTTTTTGCTCTACAACCTTCAATAAATAATTACGATCTAAAAAGTTATACTGTGTTTGTGTTCTGCATGTGGGTTCGACAACTTAAAAAGAAACCCATCATGACACATAGTGTGGATTAACGAGGGACAAATGAACTCAACAGGAAAGAAAACGGGTCAAGGGGAACGCAGGAGAAGTAAGAGGAAAGAAGCTAATTTAGAGCGCTATTAAGGTTTGCAGAGGTTGAGGTGGAAAAAGGAACTGGACTTTTCAGGTGTGTTCTGCACTAGTAAACCTGCACACGGTGTGTTGGACACTTGCAACAGTGTTTTTTTGAGTTAAACGCACGGAGGAGAAACTGCGTCTGATCCGAGGAGAACTGCGGCTGATCCAAGGAGACAAGAAGAAAGTGTCAACATGGTGACACTGATTTCAGTGCGACGGAGGAGTAGTCCTGCAAGTCGAGTGGGATATTTCTGGAGGATAGTTGACTCGCGAAGCATCCTTAACAGAGAGGACATCGGCTGAGCAAGCAAGTCTGTGTTGGTTTATGGTTTAAAGTGAAGAAGAGGATTATCCTAGCGACATCGACCTCTAGCTTCATCAGGCCTGCAACGAAAACTTTAACCGGTACCGGACAGTGTGTGTGTGTGAGCGATTATGTGCACATGTGTGATATTGTGTTTATTACAGTGAAGGCTCGGCAAATTTATAAAGTTTTGTTAGTTACAAAGGTTGAATTGCGGTTATGGTAAAACCGTAGTAAAAAGCAAGGGTTTTCTTTAAAACACAAATTTAAACTGAGTAAAATATAAGGGACAGAAAACAAAAAGTGTGTAATCAGCTTTATTTTATTTTGTGAAAGATTTAATATAGTGATTGTGGAGCTAAGGTTTTATTTTTCCAAGTTCTTATTAAAAGAAAATATTTAATTACCTGGTTGTCTGGAGTTATCTATGTTGCATCAAAGGTGTGTACGATAATTGGTCGAGTAAGGATTTACTCGACATAGGTAAACTTACGTGATATCTACCAGAACTTAACGAACCAAAATAGCACCCCATCAATGAGTTTTAAGTTCTTGTCCGAGTTACTAGGTAACAGAAGAGTGGGGTGCTATATTTACATAGTCTTCAACACATTGAGGATTTTAATTTTTAATCTGATAGAATGAGAGGGTGTAAATGCTGCATCAAGGTCACTGTACGTATGTATGTTTGGACCCGGACTGAAAAAATAACCAAGTCACATTCTTTTGATTAAAACACTGATTTTGACCAGATTAATAAAATTATGCCATCACTCGTCACATCAGATTTAAGCATGAGTAATCCATTCTCTGAATGGTTTTATTTAGGTAGATATTAGATGTAACCAAAATAAGCGCCTGTCGCTCTGAGCTGAGTGAGTATTACATAACGAGTCAGTGAGAGAGTCAACGTTGTGATAATGAGGCATGTTGAAAGAAAAACAACAAAGCATGTATGGAAATACCTTTAGTCTTAGATGAACAGATTTAAATTTTATGCTCACTGATTTAAGAAACACCATTTAAAATGATAATAGGTGAAAATTAATGCTATAAATCAACTGTTACATGAATTGCTTAATCAGTTAATTAATGTAAGAAAGGAGTTATGATTTAATCAGTCCCTACCGTTTAATTATTGCATTTTTAGGCTTTGATTTTTCTAATCAGTTGTCTCCCCCTATTTAAGCTACAAGAGGTAACTTTATTTATTTATTTTTTATATATATTAGCTAAAGGTGTCTACGTTCTGACTGTAAAATATAAAACAAACAATGAATTAAAAAAAATATCAAGCTCCCCTGCACCTTCCCTGTGTTTTTACTGCCATCGGCAGAAATACGCTTCTTTAGGGTCAGACGCAAGCAATCAGAGTCAGAGGGAACATCTAAGGAGCGTCACTCATGCTTGTGTATGCACTTCACCCCTTCCCTGCACAACCCGTACCGTCAACAAAAATACATTACTTCTTTATGCTTACTCTGTGTTGGATTTTATAAAGAAGTGCTTCATCTATTTACTACATACGTGCGACTTTTGTTTTTTGTGATTCTTTTCCAAATCGCTGTTGTGCCGATTTGAAAGGGATCATCCATTTGCGTCTCTGTTGCGTCTGACACAGGTTGGCTAAAGGCAGTCTCTATTCAGCACAACAGTCTGGAGCTCCTTTCCAAATAATAACAGGTTTCCCGTTGTTGACCTCTCCGAAAGGTGAAGGAAAAGGAGCTAAACTTTACTAGCCTGCCCAGCCAAACTGAATTATGCCATATACTATTGCTCTGGAATGGAGCTGGTAGAACTGGATTTAAAACGCGTTACCTGGGTGGGACTAACAGAGTCAGTGGAAAAAGGTTAGAACCAATCAGATAGCTGGATGTAATGCAAAAAAAGGCTCAAATACATCAAGCTTATTGAACAATGCTGAATTGCATTTTTGACATTATGGTAAGAGAAAAAAAATGTTGCTCTGGGTGTAATTCTGATGTATGCATAAATTCCACCCAGATTTGTTGGCCAATTGCATCATAGTGCTGCGTTGTGGCCTGTATGGATTAAAAGACTCCTTGCCGACAAATGCAGCCTTCTTTTTGCCCGTTTTGAAGTATCCTGTGATACACTGTAATACACTACACTGTGATACTAAGTAAGCCGGCTGCTCTGTGCTCAAGGGAAAAATTGAATTGGTGAGTATTGTAAGTACAGTTTAATAAAATACAAGTATGTGACTAGTTCCAACTGAAATTAATAAAAATAGTTCATTTATATGGTTATTGAGTCAATTATGTCTATATGTGAGTAAAAAAAAATTATCTAAATTCAAAGATTTATTGATAAAAGTTCACTAGATTTTTTGGCATTTGTTGCAAATTTTAACAGGAGTAAAAGGCAGGGTAATGCTCTGTATGGTAAAAACTTTCTGCAATGGGCTTCTTTTTTTGAAAATATACAAACCTTATTCTCTATACACATGTATATAGACAGACAGACAGACAGACACTCCTGGTTACATAGGGATTCTGGTACCTACGGAAACAGGATATGCCAAAAGCCCCGAAGTGTCACCTTTATGCGTGGTTGCACAAATCCTCTGCTCGCAAGTCTAATGTCCTAGTGCCTGTAGCACCAGCCAGCATCATTTAACACCCAGGATGGAGTTACTGAAAAAGGATGGTTGACACCAGGCGAGGCTAACAAGAGAAAAGCATATATTTTATGTATCTTTTAGGCACTTTGTTAACCAAAACCTGTCACAAGGTCATTCTATTAAAAATACCAATAGCAATGCAGTTTAAAACAGGGGTATCTGGTCCTGGTTTTCCAGGGTGTATTATCTCAATTGACTGGGATCTTTAAT
>JAUZNJ010039728.1:0-10625 GCA_034780135.1 Jordanella pulchra | reverse complement strand
AACTAGCTACTTACCACCAGAGTTGCCTTCCATGCTGGTCGTAGCTTCTTTCCGAAAGGCATCAAAAACACGGCATTTGTTCAAATGTATGCCGTGTTGTGTCCGCAGGTGTTTTTGCATATTTGACGTATTTCCTTCCAAGGATGTAATTGGCGCTTTGCAATTATTGCAAATTTCAACCGCTTTACCCGAAAGGGCACGATTGTGTTTTGCTTTTCTAGACTTACACCGGGTTACTTGCTTACTGAATGCCTTTGTGTAACTTGCGTAAAAAACGTGACGTAAGTTGCGCTGCTCAGTGCTAGGCTCTGATGCTGCCTGGAATTGATAAGAGAATCGTTTAGCAAGCTGCCAAACAATGCCACGGAATCGGGGCACACGGAACCGATTCTGAACAGGAACCGGTTCTGGATTCCCATCCCTATCCACAGTGCAATATAGGTGAGGTTACCAAGGCAACAAAGTCTTTCCGCTAGAAGGAAGTTTGGTCGAGTATCACAGCAGTCTGTGTCAAGCTCCTGAAGTTCATACACGAAAGAGGAATTGTTGGACGCCAGACAGTAAAAAAGTCCTGGTGAATTTCAGAATTAAATCAAACCACCAACCTAGCTTAACTTGAAAAGCGAAAACTGAGAGGCTATCAGGCGATAAAAAAGGATGTCTTTTTGCACTGATAACAAATTTTGCTGGAAAACTCCTAGACAAGCAACTTTGTGCAGCACAACCACATTCCAGCCGGAAAATTTCAATGTGCGCCCAGCGTTAGCTTGTGCTAAATACATTTAGTCAATATATCTGTAAAATCTATCAATAAATATATGAATAAAATCTTCATATACCTTAATTTATGTACGTAACTCCATCATTCTTTTTGGAACTAGTACTCTTAACTTTCTTGTTTGCATGTATGTAATTACTACTAACTTTAGTATTTTATATACTTGAAATTAAGAAATTTTTCATAAAATATTTTTGTCTAAGGAAAATAGATATTTTTTTCCCACACATGGAAAGCCCTTATTGCTCAAATATCAGAGTTTAAAAAAACATTTTTTTTTCAAGATTTTATTCAAACTATGATGAAATAGTTGACAAGAGTTAGCACATCTGTCTGGACTTTAAACAGCCTAATGGAAGTTCACCGCTGACAGGTAATGCTAACCACCTAACAATTAAAATGTTAACATTACAATGTTCTTTTTAAATCAAAATTATCTCTATTAAAACAAGTACTGCATTTAATCAATAGTTATTTTTGTTAAGATCCTTTACATCTAGACACATTTTAAAAAGAACACAGCATCTCGAAAAAAAGGACTTTTTGTGTTTTTTCCAAATTTAGCCAACCTGATTCTTCTGATGTTAGAAGTAATGTACCAAATGTAGATGTACCATGTTAAAAATGTTTAAACCATAAAATAATATTATTTTAAAATAGTGACAGCCCTTCCGTGGTGGAAGAAGAGACAGGGTGGTCTGCCCTGGAATTATTCATCACTTAGGCTGAAGTCACCAAGGTAGTCACAAAACTCCATGTGGCAAGGCTTTGATGGTGACCGAGATCCATCCTGAGTACTGTAGAGCTTTGGATGTTGTTGGGCTGTCATGGTTGATACGTCTCTTTCACATTGCGTGGAGGTCGAGGAGAGGCTCCCTGGATTGGCAGACTGGGGTGGTGGTTCCCCTGCAAAGGGGGACTGGAGGGTGTTGTCCAAATACACTGGAATCACACTTCTCAGCCTCCCGAGAAAGGTCTATGCCAGGATGCTGGAGAGGAGAGTCCGGCTGATGGTCGAACCTCAGCTTCAGGAGGAGCAGTGTGCCAGCAGTATGAGCGTATGCCACCATCCAGCCTCTGTACAAGCAGAGCAGGAGTCATGTCCGCATTGCCAGCATGAAGTCGGACCTGTTCCTAGTGCATGTTGGACTCTAACATGGCTGCCCACTTTAACCGGTCCTGTTCATAACCTTTGTGGACAGGATTTCTAGGTACAGCCAAGGACTGGGGGGGCTCTGGTTCGGGGACCAACAAATCTCGTCTCTGCTTTTTGCGGATGATGTAGTTCTGCTGGCTCCCTCCTGCCAAGACCTACAACAGGTCCTTGGGCGCTTCACAATGAAGTGTGAAGCTGCCGGTAATCAGAATCAGCTCCTCCAAGTCCGAGGTCATGATTCCCAATTGGTAAAAGTAGGTTTGTCCCCTTCAAGTTGGAGGAGAGTTCCTTCCTCAAGTAGAGAGGTTTAAGTAACCTGGGGTCCTGTTCACAAGTGAGTGAAAAGACAAAGCTCATGATTTACCATTCAATCTACTTTCCTACCCTAACCTATGGTCATAAAATCTGGATCATGACCGAAAGAATGAGATCTCGGATACAAGTAGCTGAAATGAGCTCTCTAGGCAGGGTGGCTGGGCACTCCCTTACATATAGGGTGAGGAGCTCGGACATCTCTAGGATGCCCCCTGGAGGCCTCCCTCTGGAGGTGTTCCAGGCACATCGGGGGGGGGGACCCAGGAGAAGACCCAGGACACGGTGGAGGGACTATGTCTGTCTCTCTGTTGGCCTGGGAGCGACTCAGGCTTCCCCCAGCATACCTGAAGGAGGTGTCTGTGGTGAGGGAAGTCTGGGAGAGACGGCAAGTACAAATAATTTAATAATTATAAATGATATTTTTTTAGTTTGTCTTTATGATGTGATTGAATTGTCTCTGTAAGGTGCCTTGAGATGGCATGTGCTGTGAATATATGAATAAACTGAATGTAATTGAATTAATATAGCTTTATTAATAATCCCTATATAAACAAAAAGATCAATTGTTTCAACAGCAGAAGTAACAACATTTGTAGTTCTGGTTGTAAATGGCAGAAGTTATATATTTGTAGATTGGACCAAACACTTCTGAGATTAGTGTGACTTGTGTTTTTATATGAAAGAAACCTTAGATAATCCCCTGACCTTAAGTTGTGAGTGTTAATCATTCTGTTTTTAATAATGTCTTAATTTTTAGTATGAATATATAATTTTTGTACCAACATTAACATGAATTATTCAAACTGGACATTGAAAATGCAGTTTTTAGAAGCCTGCTTTCTGCATCTGCACCACAGCATGTGGAGATCCGTGTTAGATGTACATTTAGTCTTTGTGAAGTTTTAATGGTTTAAGAAATTTCCTTTTATAATTGCCTGGTAAATAAAAGTGCCCCAGAGGAACTGTGCTCTTTAATCCAGCAGGAGCCAATTGACCTAAGCAAGCAGCTGTAGCGGAGTAATAATGTGCATTTGTAGGAGATTGTACATGGCCTGGAAAGCAATTTATGTCTCAAAGCTTAACTGCATTGCTGGAAAAAAACCCAAGAGACTTTACTTAAGCTTTTTCCTAACTGTTACCCTGGACAGAAGTATACACATTAGCATAAATTAAGCCATGGCATAGGAAACTGAAATGCGGTACTCTAATGGTTAAACCTTGTACCCCAAAAAAGTTTAAAATTTTGAAACAGAGGGTGTTACTGTTGTTTGGTTTCAAAACGAAGGAAAAAGGTATGCTGTGTCCTACCCACTCACCCCCCTGTTGTGTGACATGTCCTGCTGCAGAAGAAGGATGTGCGGATGTTGAGGTTCATCCAGGAAGTAAACACCACCACCCGCTCCTGCGCGCTGTGGGATCTGGATGAGGACACTGAATACATCGTCCATGTCCAGAGCATCAGCATGGGAGGCAGTAGTCCCCCCAGTCAGCCTGTTCTCTTCAGAACGCCAAAAGAGTCGGAGAAAATGGCTTCCAAGAGTCCAGGTGAGTATCACATAAGAGCTGACTGTACTTAGGTTCAAACATTCCCGGTTGTCTTTTCTGTTTTTGCTTTTTTCTCAGGATTTTGTATCATAGAGGGATGCAAAGTAGTCAATATTTATAAAATATAAGCTAAACTACCATAAATTAAGTCTTTTTAACAATTCCATTTAATTACACCTTATTAGAAAAAAATGGCCACCCTTATGTAATTTATTCTTATTGTGAATGCAGCTATTCTAGGCCTCAGTGTTTTAGAGAGCAGTAGAGAACAAACAGCATCACTGAAACCCAAGAACACAGCAGGCAGGTAGCAGGTAAGAGATGTGTAAACTTGGGTTAAGTTCTAAAAGAACATTATAAGCTACAAATGCCTTAATTTTATCAATGATAAAGAAAAGAGGATTGAACTATTTCAAATGTACCAAAGAAATCACTGTCCACCTCAACTAACTGGCAAAGCAAAGGGAATGTTAACATTAAGACAATCGGAGGAGAAAAGAGGAAGCTTCTGTTGACTCTAGAGGAGATGCAGAAAACCAAAGGGAACAATAGAAACCTCTATCTGTACACTCAATAAATCTGACCTGGATGAGGACAAATATTGTCTGGTTATATGAGTGTGAAACAAGGCAAACTGGTTCCAATGTAAAAAAAAGTATACGTCACTAACCTTCCCTCTGGTGGCACTATAAAGCTGTGGGGATAATTCGTTTTCACTAAGGAATGATACTTGCTAAAGGCTACAGAGGGCAAGACTCAAATACTGGTACTTATGGACAATCTGCACATAATCTTACTGAGGATGAATTATTCTATAATGAATTATAGGGCCCATAGAGTCATAACCCCAAAAGCTGTGAAAATGTTCCTCCAAATGAAAATTCAGGTTCAGGAGTTTTTTTTCCTTCAACTTCATTTTGATGCTTTCCTTTGATCTATGGTGTAAAATCCCAGAAGAAAAACAAAACACTGAGGTTTGTGGTTATAACATGACAAAATATGTGAAAACTACCTTGGCTGTGCACTGTACCTGCCGTTTCTGCTGCCTCTGAATGCTAACCTATGCATTCATATATTTGTACTCTATTCAACACACATTTTTCCATCGAAAAGACATCGTGTAGCTGCCATTGGAACTGATATGCAACAATGACAGACATTAAGAAGAGAATTGAAACTCAGTGAATACAAGAGCTCACAAATGCAGGCATGAAAGCATGTAGTCACAGAGGCAATGGTGCGTCAACACAGATGGCATAAACAAACATTTTGCTTCTCCCTCTGCTGACAAAGAAATTTATATTCTCATCTGTACACATACATGAACAGGCACAAACTGTTTTTTATTTGCTTTTTCCATCTCTTCACTGCCAAAATCCCAGTAGAACATTGATATTATGTTTTTTCTTCCCCTGGACAAACAAAATAGTAATAAAATACAAATGTTGGTGTGAACACCTCACGACTTTCTTCTCGCTCATGAGCCACACAGAGGTTGCTCCTGTAATCTGGTGGGGCTTGCAGTACTTCCAGTTTTATCATGTCCGACCCAGTTCTGTTGCCAAAAGCAGCTGCTTCAGAGGGACGCTGTAATATGTTAAACGTTCATCATATTTGAGTCAATGAGAGAGGGAAAAGGATTGAAGGCAGTAGTCTATTCACTGAAAGCCCTACATAGAGTGTTCATTTGTTCATTCTTCCTTGCAGAATTAGCTTAACCCGGTGGCACAAAAATCAAGCCAAGTTTGAGGTTGCAGGTGAGCAGAAAAAGGGACAAATGCAAGCAGATCTCGGTTAAGCAGTTAAGCGTGTGAGATTCGTTTGCCAAAATACATCTCTGCTTGCTCAACCTGGTGATACAAAAATCATGCCATACTTTTTGAATTTCGAGAATTCAAGAGTTTGGGTGTTTTTTGTTGACAGATTCTCTCTACTGAGTTGTGGACGTGCATAGTTACCATAGACATCTTGGTTGCTTCTTCTGGCCCGGCCTGTCGGTTTAGGAGGATGGCCTTTTTGTCATCTTAGGTTTGCAGCTGCACTATACTTTTTCAGTTTGTTTTTTTTCCCCACAACTTAATTCTAGGACTAGGCAATTAATAGCATTTGGGATATAATTGGAATTTTGCAATTTCAAATTGCACAAACACTCAATTTTACAATTATCAAGAGTCTGATACTAAAGTTCTCACTGCAGCCCTTTGGGTTGTGGCACTATGCTTGTTGTTCTTCATGAAGCTGTTGGTTCATTAACTAGCATTAATGAAGAGGCCCCTAAATGGTGGACTATGAACCAAGATAGACGGTTCCAATTTACAATAACTGTTATAACAATCATTTATAAACGATAAAGAAACCATTATTTACTAACTGCATCTAAACCATTTATTACAGGGAAATAGATCATTTATTAAGGTACTAAGCCCACTAATGTTAGGGTAAGGGTAAGTCCAGCAATGACAGACATGTTAAATTAAAAATAAAGGCTACGTTCACCCAGGGCAATATAAATTAGTCAAATTAGGGTCAGGGAAGAAGCCAATTGGTGTTAGGAAAAGGAATTAAACTAATAGAGGAGGGCAATATGAACTTCTTACCATTTATAAATGGTTTAAACTATTTGTTTTGTCATTGATAAATGGTCTCTTTACCCTTTATAAATGATAATTATGATTGTTATTGTAAAGTGTTACCAGATGGAATATTATTAAGAATATCTTTTAGAACAATAAAGTATTTGAATTTTAGTTTGCACAGATTTTTTAAGAGTTTGTGTCACTTCTACTTGTTGTTTTTGACTTATCGGATGAAATTCTATTAAGATACTGTCAAGTTTTTGTTCAGAATGTGGCAAAATTTAGAAAACTTTTAAGGGATGTGAATATTTGTCCAAGGAATGTATGTCTGGTCATGTGACATTTATTTCGAGGTGTAATTCTTCTTGATGTTGCGGCGCTCTGACTTTGATGGATGAATTCAGTTGGTGTTGGGGGAAGCATTCATTAGCTGTCCTGATTAAATCTCCTGGCCATTACTGCTCTCCTCCCCCTATAAGCGGGTATTAATCAGCTTGACACGACTTTGCATTTGTAGCTGCGGTATTGCCCTGCAAACTGCTTTTCCCTGGGTTCTGTCACACTGTTTTTCTCTTTCTCAACCATCTATTGCTTGGATGGAGAAAATACCTCAGATGTTCTTAAAGCATGCCGCTAATTATCGGAGGTTTTCTAATAGTCTTTCACAGCAATAGAAATTTTACAAGCCTCCATACTGTTAGACCTCTTAAAAGATTTCATTCTCTGTCTTTATGCTCAGCTCTGGTGCACCAGGCTGCTTCACAGTTGCACAACAGTTGACCCACAAAAACATTGCTACTACGCTGGGATCTCAGTCTAAAACTAATCATAAATAACAAAAATGCTACATTACTATGCTCGATTTTAGCATGCCTAAACCTCCAGCCTCCATTACGACCCTGCTAAGACTGCCTCCACTGATTGGCCCACATGGAATCAATCTTCTGTTGCTTTTCTGAATGTATTTTGCTTGTTGCTACATGTTGGCCTTTTGTTAGCAAGTTATATTAAATGATGTTGCATGCATGTATTGTCAGTAGCAACACAATCCAGGTATTTACCAGAGCTTTTCTCCTCTGTTTTTGTAATAAGTATTGTTGTAAGGGTGAAATAGAACAACTTATTGAATTGTATTATTGATTTCTGTGTTTTGGCCTGCAAAAAAGGGATGTATTACACAAAGTAAACTTATGGATTGATAATTGTGTTGCAATATTTTACCAGAAGATTATGAATATATTAGCTAATAATCGCTAAAAAAATAAACACCACTCAAAATAGCCACAAGTAAAATGAAAATAAATAAAAGGGGTAAGGTTTTGTGGGTCCGTTCTAGAGTTTGTGAGGAAGGTTCTAGCTTTAAAGCTTCATGCATTCAAAGTGCCCTTTAAAAATAGCAGCAGGTAAATGTGAATGAACCCTGATGCAGATATATTAAATGCTGTCAAAACAGTGACGTTTCATTTGGTTTTACAGCAAAAAAGATGATAATTACTCAGAAATGTATCAATTGTAATTAAAGAATGAAAAAATGGGTTATCTTAGCTGGTTCCAGGACGTCCAGTTTGGTCAGGTTTCAGAAACAAAGAAAAAGTTAGGCTCACAACTAGGCTTACGAATGTGAACTAGCAGTTTGGAACTAAAGATGCTAGCCAATCCGCTGCAAAATTCAGTTGGTCACTTTTGCTTTGACAACATCAAAAGTTGAAATCAGAAAGCTTATTTCAGGTAAAGCACAAGCAAAAATATCTATTCTACCTTATTTTCCACCCAAGCAGAGTAATTATTAAGCATGAGATGGAAAGAGGGGAAGGGTTAATTTTTCTGTTTGATCGATGGGAAGGAAGGGCCCTTCGGTTCGGTTCTGTCCGGTTCAAAGACCCTGTCCTCTGTCCAGTCATTTCATCAACAGGTAACATTGAAAGAGATTTGGATTAATCCAATGCAATAACAAAAGTCTTAATGCAGGGCTTAATTTTATAACTTACAGGGTGCCCTCCTGTTGCTACATCAGTTACCTGTTGCTCTTAGGCAGGCATCGTTGTCACGCAGGTTTTGGAACCAGCCCGGCGTGGTCCGGCGGTTTCACAGTTCAGCTTCCCGCAACTCCTCTGGAAAACAGTAATTGGGCCGTGGTTCACCCAGAAATGGGTAGTTATTCTCTGCTTTGGCAGGCAGGTTCAATAACACCCCCATAATTCAATGTGGTTTAAATCGTAGGAAAAGACACTACGTTCAAGCTTTCTGAATCATGGGTAGGTTCATTCTGACTCGGCCCAGTGAGCCCAGACTCTTCTCCTGAGGGATTTGGTGGCTACTTACGTAGCTTCGGCTGAGAAATTGGTGTGTCTCTCCTTACGTGGCCTTGGGCCACTGGCAAAAGAGAAAGTTGAATAAAAGCCAGCCCCCTTTACAGCATGTGACGACAAAGTTAAAGATAGAAAGAATCTACAGTTGCTTCTTTTTTCTATACTACTTCTTTTTTCTATATATTTAAATGATAAAATCTCAATATTTACAAGGAGTGGCATGTGATTTAATGGTGTCCATTCAGTGTCTTGTTTCAAACCAAACAGAAGAATGTAATTCTTTCAAATTTAGCTTATTGGAGTGAGTGAATAAACCTACCCCTCCTTCTGTCAGACCTCAGGCTGCAGTTTAAGCTTAGAGGGATCACCATGGTAACAGTGATCCTGACAGCCAGACAGAACAGAGATATATGAAGAACATCATCCTAAACTCATCCAGACAGAGCTGTGTCACAATAGAAAGGCATATTTTTCTAAGGGGCATCCCTGACATGCACTGAACCTGAAATAAGAGCAAACAGTTTAACTTTTAGAAAAACTGGGTTGACTTCCTCACAGTAATCATATAAGTCATGTTGTATGAAGAAAATAGAATAGAAAGCCTTTATTCTCAATAATAAAGCTACAAATGTGCAGTTGATTAAAAAGCTGTTCAATTTTAGTGCAAAGATCTATCAGTAAAAACACAATAAATAGAATAATAAATATCTAAATTTATCGAAGATGACTATTATTGAAGGCTGAAATACATATTTTACAACTGAATATGAACTGGTCAACAGTGGCTGATAGAAATAAAGTCCATGGGAGGATGCTGTCAGGAAAGGGGCACAGCTGCAGTGGGTTTGGCCTTTGGAAAGTAAATGTTCTTTAGCACGGCCTTTAAATTATACCTGTATCTCTTGGAAGACAACAGGTTAAACAGTCCAAAGATTGGTTATGAGCAGTTTTTAGTTATCTTGACTGTACAAGAAGTGTAACTATATGTCCATTAATAGAGGGTGAGAGCAGCCATTGATCATCTATACTGTTTCAACTTTCTTCTGAAGCCTTCCCTTGTCTGCTCAGTGCAGCTGCCATACCATGCAATATAAAAGCAGGTCAGAAGTAGATTGAGTCAAGTGTAGATGACCACTTTGATGTAGTCTATCCATGAAAAGGTCATTTGAGATGAGGACTCAAAGGAACCTAAAAGTATGGACCGTGTCCACACGCTCAACATTGATTTAGAGTTGAGCTCTGTCAGTTTTCTGCCTGAAGTTCAATTCTCTAAAGGTACTTCATGGTTACCAATGCAAGGGTGACAAGTTGGAAATCATTCAGTCACTTGATGGGTGACTTCTTTTGGAGAGGTCAAGGATCCTGGAGAAGAAAAGGGTAAAGTGGTGGGCACATCCATAAAGTACCCTCCCAGGTACTTTCTCTGGGCCTGCAACCTTTTGGGGTTCACTGGCTGGAGCAACCGCCTTACATTGTGCTCCTCTACAGATGCTGAAAGCAGAAGAAAAGGGAAAGGCTGGAGCAAACGAGTGTTGCAACAGTGTCTCAGTTACAGAAGCTCCTCTGTTAGTGACATACTCAAGTCTCCTATAGTCACATTTAAACCTCTATTGTTCCTGATTTTCTTAATACTCTGCTACACCTGAGACTGGTAAGACTATGTTTGTTTCTTGTTGTCTACCTTGGCTTCTTAAATTCCTCAGTTTGGGTCAAGCTACATTATCAACCTTGGGTCAAGCTACTACAGGGTGCTGTTGTATATTCTGAAAGATGTCATAAACAAAAACATTAACAACGCTCGAGCTTTATTTGCTACTGTTGACAGGCTCACAAATCCTCCAATGACATTTCCACCTGAACTTCAATCTAATGCCACCTGCAACAAGTTCTCCAGTTTCTTTTCAGAGAAAATTCAAAAGATCAGAGGATTAATCTGCACATCCACT
>JAUZNJ010039726.1:0-10627 GCA_034780135.1 Jordanella pulchra | reverse complement strand
ATCTACTTTGCCAGTATGTGACGTGTGAATTTCTCCGCTGTGAGATCAATAAAAACTCATCTAATCTAATCTAATCTTTACACGTGAGGTGCCTGGGTCTGTAGTTATCCTTGCTTGGATTATTTCAATAGCTTCTAGCTGCAGCTGTGGAGATGTCAAACTGTATAGCCATAACAGTTTATGTCTATGCAAAATATGTACAATTTTGATTACTTGTTGACCTTTATGTAGAAACACAGCTATAGATTTAAAAAACTTAAATTCTTGCTGGAAATTATTGACGGGCCTTTTTGTGCATGGTTTGTGAATGGTATCTTTTAATTCTTAATCTGGTGTGGAATTTAATTGATTTGGAAACATGACACATCTTTATTCATATCATAAAAAGAGATCAAATCAACTACAAGTAATCTGACAATGCACACATTCTCACACAAACATACACAAATAAACTAACACACAGTTACGCCAAACGGTTGAAAGCCATATAAAACAACCAATTTATTCAAATTGTTCTAGAGTCAGTTTCTCCAAAATACTACAGAGTTTCAAATGTCTTTGCCATGGCTATCATTTCAAAAGCAATAAGTAGAAAGTCATAAGCTGTTTGAACTGGAGTGTTCTGATAAAAGTGTCCCACATTTGTTAAATATTTACAGTTGTTAGCTGTTAATCAGTTGTGCAACAAATCATTTTCAGGGTTCACTTTGTAAAAGTATTCAAACTGACATATGCCTGTGTAAGTCAGTCTGCATTGCAAGGGTAGGAGAGAACAGGCAAACTCAATGCGGAAAGGCAATGGACTGACAACAGAAAGGCAAAAATTGTAAAAAAAAAAACTGTGCCCTTTACTGAAAATTTTGTCTCAAATGCCATTACAAAAATATACAAAATCCCTTTTTAATGCACTGCAAGACACCAAGTTTGAGAGTGAAACCATACAGGATATATAGCAATTTATGTAAGGAATAATTCCACTCAGAAAGAGCAGACGTACGATGTGTACTTATTACAATACAAACTGAACTAATCAAGTTGTAAATTCTGCATGTTTCTGTTGGAACTGCATAAGTGACACTTAAAGTTTCAGCTCTATGTTGCTCATTTTCTAGAGGTCTACATATGACATGACAGTGAATTGTCCGAGCTGAACTAGTGTCTACATATTAGAACCAAAATAAAACCCTGAATGTTACTTTAAGTGCAGCTCAGATTTTGGGTTTAGAGTCTAAAATCAGAGCCAAAGTTGGACATGTCGTTGGCCGTCACGTTCGGCACTAATGAGTCCTCATATCACCTAATTGTCTGACAAACTGTTCCTTTAGTATCCGCCAATGTGTTTGGGAAATGTGTGTCTTTCCTTAATTTATGCAAGATGATTGAAGCGCCTTCTGCCGAGCTACTTCATCCCTCCACAATAACACACATCTTACCTCCTCCTCTTCGTACTTCAACCTTCTGTTCTCCTCCTCCTCCCTCATTTCCTCTCACTTTCCTCCCCCCTCTCTTGCCTCTCCCAGACAACTGTGACAGTTTTAATTCTGACCGCTGATTAGTCTGAATCAATTAAGTCCTCCACACTGAGTCCAACAGCAGAGCAGCATGGGGTATTTAGACTATTTAGGCTCCCATTCATCAAGCTCCAGCCTCTTAATCATCCTTTAATTACAGCCTACGATTATGGAGACCCAAGTGGTACTTTAGGTACTGTAAGGTTTACTTTCTCTGCAGAGTTTGTAGTGGACACAGGAACAAATCAGTGGCTTATTGACTTGTGGTCTTACTAGATTGTATGGTAATTTCTCAGAAGCTGATTTCAAACTTAAATTTGCTCTGCTTATGAAAAATTGCAATATAAAATGCAAAGGTTTTTTGATATTCTTACAGAAAGATTTGTTAAAATGTAACAATAGTTAGACAAATATCAAAATATGGAACAAGAAATAATGTTTATGAATGAAGCAAATGGAATGGTAATTTACTGGTACTGAAATCATGCTGATAGTTAGGTCCTTATTTAAAGTTTTAGTTCTTTTGCTGGACAATGTCAAGACACAAGACCTTGTCATGATACCAAATGTAATCACCTTTCAGAAGCTGTAAATACAAACTTTGTCTACAACATGATCTATCAGCTTGCCGAACAGCAAAAACTAAAAACATACTGCTTGCCCTGCTGAGGACTCCGATTGGGTAAAACCTGCCTGCCTCACATTTGACTCTGCAGCACTTTGGTGAACACTGAATCAAATGTAATTTAAATACTGCACATTGCCCTAATTACACAGAGCTGAAAATTAAGCCCAAGAAAATCTTTGCCCCTTTATTCCGGCTTAGATTGCGCATAAGTTGCAAACAGTGGTCCTTTTTTTCTTAGTTGTTTTTGTCAGTAAAGTGTCTTTGCTGCCTTTCAAACTCTTAAATTTTTGAGAAAAACACTATCATTGGTACAAACAACATGGGCCTGAAAGGAGGCATTAAAAAGAACTTCAGCACCTTGAGTTAAAGCTCAGTTTTCAACACCTAAAAAAATATCTATCAAAACAGAATAAAACCCGTTGTAAAGTTGGAATAACAGATGGGATTTTGTTAAAGTAGCCTGCAGAGTTTTCATGCTGCCATGCATTCCACAAGATCTTAATTTGTATTAAAGGAGCCTCCCGAGGAGGAAGTTAAAGTCCCCTCTCTGTCCCTTTCCCTATCAGCGTTACTAATCCTTTTTGTGCCTCTCTTGTTCAGTTCTCAAAGTGCCGGCAGGGATAACATCACTTCATTGACAACCTAAAGTCCTGGTTTGTCAATTAGACCTCGTAGTCAGCTAATCTCTAACAGTCCCGCTCTGCTTTTCACTTGTAGGAAGGGACAGAAAAGCAGCAAGCTTTAATGCTTTCTAATGACGTTATGGGAGGAATAGCCTCATGCCGCTGGGAACCTGATAATCCCACTTTGTTCCTTTTGGATTAGTTGAGAAAGCTCCTCCTCCTTTCCCTAACCCAGTTGCCGATCTCCTTCGTGTTGTGCCGACACAATGGAGCTCCTGCTGTTACGCCCGGTCCACCTCTTATTCTCTAAACGCCTCTGTTGTTTGTAGAGCTGCAGCCAGTAGAGAACAAACCTTTATTTTCTCCTCAATTAGTAGGAAAGGCTTGTGCTGATCACTTCCTGTACAGAGGTGAGTGGATGCTCTTAAAAGTTATCAGCAGCAAGGGTTGGCGGCAGTGTTAAAGCTCCAATGATGGTTTCATGTCACATTGGCTCAGCATTGGAAGACAGTTGTTGCTTCTCTACAGCTCCTCCCAACTCTTTTAACCTCATTATCGAGTCTCATATACAAGAATGGCAGGAGGGATAAGGCTTTGAGAGAGTCCAGCGGAAATGGGAGGACAGGTTCATAAGAAATTAAACTCTGCAGAATCCCAACCCCCCGCTTTGTATAGTTCTGGAAGGATAGGGAGGATAAGCATGTGTAGATCAGACTGCTACTTGTAAAATCAGTCTAATGAGAAAATGCAGTACAAGAACTAATTCATGCTGTTGTTAATTCTAGAACGACGTTTGGTAATTATCTGTCACATTTCTTTTTCTATGGCATATTTCTCCAGTTGTACCTCAGCTCCAATTGCCTCCTTGCAAAGAATTTTATTAAGAAAGGCAATGATATAAGACACTTAAAGACCAAAAGGTCAATCTGGCATTAAAGATCTAAATTTTCTTTATGCTCCTAAAAGATGCCCTACAACAAACTGGATAATTGTCCTGGGTGCACCCTGCCTTTCACCACATATATTGCTGGAGACCCCACTGTGACCATTAAGGATAAGCATGAGAAGACAGTATATGGATGGATGGATGGATGGATGGATGGATGGATGGATGGATGGATGGATGGATGGATGCTATGCTTCTAAAGAAACTCTGATGTCACACTGAGGTTTTAAAGATATATTTTTTATGAGTAAATTAGTGAAAAGCTAAACTACTTTATGTTTTCTTTTGGGTTGCCCAAGGTTACATTGTTGGGCTGCTTTTTTTCAATGTATTATAAATTACTAAATCTTTCCCATAGCTGCATGTAGGATGCATAACTTTGTATTTCTCTAACATGACCAGTCTTTTACTGTTTTGTGTTTTAACAAGCATGTTCATTGGCATTTTTAAGATGGAACAATGTAAAATTTGAATGTGCAATAAGCTATATTATTGTTTTAAAAATAAGGGTTGATGTTTTAAAAATAAGGGTTGCAAATCCTGTGAAAGATATTCTTAAATCATTTTTGCAGTGCTTTTCACAATGGAAATCATGTTTGTGTTGCCACAAATGGCATCAAGCATGCCTTCTTGCGTCCTTATCTTTTCGATTTCTTGTCCTGCCCTCTGAAGGGGTTTGTGCTAGTCTCAGGGGGCTGCCTGGGCGAGTCCTTTTCTTGTCTTAAGGGACTCTTTTGTCTCCTCTGCCCCGCCACACTGCTCTGACTGTGCCCTCAAGTGCCAAGAAAACCTCAGAGAAGAGATGGACAGATGGCCACTCAGTTTAAAAATCAGTCCTTAGTGACTTGAGACGTTTGGAGTTCTCCCCGAGTCACCTAACAGATGCATGTGCATATGCTTTTCTCTGCAATCATCCTGTGTTTGGTGAAGAGGAAGTTTGACTCGGAGCAGGACTTCAAGAGCCCAGTGCCCTGATATGTGTGTTTGTGTAATTATCCCAGGGCAGCAGAGGTGGGAGAAGGAAAAAAAAAACAAGCACCAAAGATAAAAGCTGAATATTTCATGAAATGCTTTTCAAACAGAGCACACATCTTTCTCCCGGCAGTTGGGCTCTCTGATGCAGACAGCCCAAGCAGAGCAGGTACATAATGAGATAAATTTTCCTGTCGGAAACAATAGTAGAGAAATGTTTCTGCACAAGTTTTGAAAGCTCCTGGTACATGGAAACAGCATGTTTTCCCAGATTTAATCGTTTTTTTTTATTTTTTATTTTGTAATGTTCTTTCTTTGGGGATCAATAAAGTATAATTGAATTGAATTGAATTAAACTTAATAGCACATAATTGTTAAATGGAATTAAAGTCAATTTTACGAATTAAAATATGTGTTGACTGAAATTCTGTTTAATTCAGCTTATTTATATAGACCTAATAAGCAACATGTCATCTCAAGGCACTTTACAGAGGCGGTTCAAACAAATCATCCAGAGAGATTGGTAAAAAGTAGTAAACCCCAGCTGACTGCATCGATTCCATAACTTTGCAGGACTCGCCCCTCCAGGAGGAGCATGTAACGATAGTAGATATTTGCTTGCATTGTGTTGTCGACTCTTCAGCAAGCCCTCAAACTGGGCATGCATGCATTGACAGTAGAGAGGAAAAACTACATTTTAATATGAAGACACCAGGAGAACCAGACTCAGTGTAAGCGGCCTCCTGCAGAGACCGACTGAGGTTAAACTGAATTAAGTCCCTTCTACTCTGATAAACCTCAATAAAACTCAGTGACACCACTAACTGTAATCAGAGTTCACCACACTGTAAAGAGATTTCTTGTTAGTACTGTCACTAACCGATCCTTCCCGGTAGCACAATCCGTACCATCAGCTCATTTGCCCATGCACAACCAAAAATACATCTGGGTCGCCCTTGATCGTACTTAAGAAAATTTAAATACATTTTCACTCCCTGAAAATAATAAGCATACTGAACTACAGTGTGTAAATGTTATTTATTTTCTGAACAAAACAGACAAAAAAAACCCCAAATACGTTTTAAACTCTTTCTGTTTTATTAGTCATCTGTGTCTGATCTGTCCCGGAAATTGGATCATATCCTACTTCGGACAGCTAACTTTTTTAGATTCAAGGGAAATGTAGTACATTGAGGTTTATGTTTGCCTTTCATTGTACATTTATGGCATATAGAGCACTATCTAAAGAAATCCACAACTAAAATGCAGATAAACTTGGTGTAATCATAGTATACCGGACTGCCCTGACCACGTCTGAAGATGACATCAGACAAGCAATTTAACGAGAAGAGAATATAAAAAGGCATCTAATTCACTCAGAAAAGTTAGTCGATATTTTAAATAAGATTTAGTTTAGGATTCTTTGGTGATTTAAGGATAGAAATAAATACTTTCAGTACATTTATTACATTATTTATGGTGGCCTGGATGAATATCTGCTTGCACATGCACAATGGCTGAAGGTACTGGTCATGCTTCCAGTACAGATCGGTTAGTGAGAGGAGCAGCATAATCTTTGTATACAAGCAGCTGCTCTGTGATGGCCTCCGATGTTTCATAAAGAACAAACAGCATTGTTATGAATGGGATCTTTTATAAAGTTATGAGGAAGTTTAAAGCAGCTTAAGGTTATGAAACATTATCCACAAACTTTGGACATTTCATGGACAACCCTTTAATCCATCTTTCATAAATGTAAAGACTTGGGCAGCCACCTTCACTTACTGCTAGGCCAAAAGAAGATACCAAAACATGAAAAGCTGTAAAGGGGCTTGTGGTAACTAACAGTTATAATGATCAGCTGAGAGAATCTGTAAATAAAACAACTACTAGTTCACAATCATGGCCTTTATGAAAGATTGGCAATTTGGACCACAATTTCCAATAATTTATTGCAGATTGAAGTGGACTGGTCAAGCCTGGGCAGCAAGAATGGCAAAATGAGGTAAACACTATTTTTAAAGACTGATATATTACTTATTCTACAATCCAAAATTAGATTTTAAGATGATTTAAGGCAAGAATGTAACATTATTAAACTCTAATACAGTATCTGCGTGGTTTGTTAGATTTTGCTCCATTTTATTAAATCTCAGGTGTTTCTTTTTGGAGCTTGCTGTGCTCACAGCCAGCTTGCCTTGGCAGCTGTCTAACCCAGGGCCTTTTCCTCACCTTTCCCAGGGAAGGTGCCCGATTCCTGGTGCATTGTGACTAATGTACCGCTGGGTGTTACTAATGCATTGAAGTTAAACCAATTTAAAATTAAGTTTTAAAATTCAATCAATCTGGAGTATTTATTTAGGTCCTATTTTGTACTCTGCAAATGTTGGTTGCAATTAAACTGCAGTAAAACTTGATAATTTTGTGTAACTCTGATATCTGATGGCAGGGTATATTTAGAAATGAATCATTTGCTCATCTTTAACACATGCATGCAAACACTGTAAATTCCTTAAGGATTAAAAAGAAATAGGAGAAAAGTAGGGATTCTGACAAAAATGTAAAATTTGTCTTGAGTACTGTGAATTGAAAATTTGTTCACAAATGTAAGTTTTTTGAATATTGTCCTTAAGCTAATGTATTTTCCAAAATCAATTTTCAATTCGATGGTTGAGTAACCTAAATAATGCATTAAATTAAGTAAATTAAAACAAGATATATGATTTGTTGTGCTCATATGTTGATGCTATAAGTTAGCAGCAGAGGCTTTTTAAATTGAAAAGGTAGTTTATTTTATTGTCTGTTCTATGATTAAACTGTGATTACTTCGTTTTTATCCGACTTCCTCTATTGACAACTTCTTAAAGTAATCCTATATGAGTTACAATTTTAAATTTCAACATCTGAATTGAAGCACTGCTAAAATCCTACCTGTTATCTGTTGCTTGGCAACACTGCTGCCAGCAGGCAGCGGATCCTCCTTGGTTTTCATGAGGAATTCTCCAACCAGTCATGAAATTAAAAATAAAAGTTCTTAAGATCCACATTGAATTAACGTATCTTGACACCCTCAAGGATTTTGAAGCTGTGATAACAGCATAAATAGGCAAAACATCTTAGTCACCCTCCATTTCCAGTTCTATGCTCTGTCCTGCCTTGGTCATATTTTACATGCAATGCTTTGCCTTGAGTTGTAAACCACTTGCAAAATGTAGAATTTGAAAAAAAAAATGGACCTAATGTAAATAAATAAAGTCTGTTATTGGTCTGGACCAAGCAAGCAGACAAGAGAATATTATTTTGGAAATGGCTATCTGGTTTGCAAGTTTTTACTTTAGAGTAGTTAAAGGATGTTGATATCAAATATGTGTCAGATTTAGCAACCTAATGTATTGTATTAACCCCAAACTAATCCTCAGCTATTCTCAGCTAACTGGGACACCTTTGTATCCTTAGTAGCCCCTATTTTTAAAAAAAACATTCCGAAAAAAAATATTTAACAAAAATTTCGGCAGTAAACAATACTTTATTAGATTTAAGGGAATTACCCAAATCCTGGGATAAAACTAGGCGAAGGAAATACATCTTTAATTCACTGAGAAAGACAGAATTTAATTTCATTCTGAAACATGGCCTTTTATCACAGCTCACAACCTTATAATTCAAGCTATATCTTCAGACTGTAAACAAGAAAAGAACATCTCTCATTTCTCTGCTGGATAAATGCTCAAGTCTGTCGCAAAGCAGCTCATCAGTGACTGTTTCACTGAACACAAACTGTCAGTTTAAAGTCAGAGCCAAAGATTCAGAACATTAGGAGACAAACTGTGAAGTCTTTGCACAAGCTGACTTTCCAAAATTATCTGCCTCGTCACACGTTGCTGCCAGCAAACCATGCTGCTCGATAGGTGTGGGAGAGAAGACCGTCTGTTGCTGCAGTAATTAGCAGCAGATGAGGACGATGAGACACAGCATCCTGAAACTGAAAGGTCAGGGGTCACCAGTATCATTCTTTGTTTCTTATTTCTTTTAACTGTTCATTTTAAATGTTTGAGTTTCTTTTCACTAATTCTGTTACTTTTGTCATGTATTTACTGCAGGATGGGACTTTGATGTGCACCGATTCAACTTCAGCCATCTAGCAATAAATCAAGGACATTTCTGAAAAAGAGGTGCATAGCTAAAGGGGTTGAGGAGACGTGTGAAGTTCACAATTTTAGTAAAAAATAATAAAGAGAATCACCGTTACCTTGGATACTGCTCGCTATTTAGGGCCTTTAAGTTGCTCCCATATTTAAGCGTTTCTACAGCAAGTCATAACAACTTTCTCACACCATCGGAACTGCTGTGATATTTCAAACTATAACAATGAAAATTTGATTTGTTTTGTACAAGTTTAATCTGCATTTGGACATTTTGTTTTATAGTGTAGTCCTTAATAAACTACTGGTGGTGAAACACTCTCCACTTGACAGAAGGTCTGGATTTAAATATTTAAAAGTCTTACAATAAGGTCACCCCCATATATTTATTTTAAATGGCTGTGTGTCATATTATATTATACAACAGTTAGTTCCGACTGAGTAATCTGATTGGACAAGAGAGTTCCAAGTGAGTGTTGATATTCACCGATAACAGCACTGGGACTGTTCACAGGTGTATCAATCCGCTACACCAGTCTTCTAACAGTTAATGATTAACGTTCATATGAAGTAGCTTGTGCTCAGAAAATGTTACTGTGCATTGCTTGGCAACAGCCTTTTTGAGGAACTATTTGTGTTGTGGAGCCAACAGCTCATCAAATAAACAAATAAATCACAATCTTTTGTGTCATAATATTTGTAATTAATAAAATGTGTTTGAGGAACTGTTGCATAAAAGCATTATCACACTCGATGTCATGCTATGGTATGACTGTCTGCTGCCTCGTGCCTACGACCGAATCACATCAGTGCCGATATTCACCGATATAGCACTCCCTCTTATGTGATATTACTTTATTAATCCATGATATATAAAGGATTTTGCTTGCACATTGTAGCATTTCCAAACTTTAATTAAGCTCACATTTTTCAGATCTGGGGATTATTCGTTCTGTTGTTTTACAACAAAACAATGGTACTACCTCTGTTGCATTAATGTGTATCAGCCCCTTATTTTAATAGCTTTAGAAGACATGATGACAGTGGTTCCCAAACATTTCAACATGTGACTCCCAACATATTGGTTAGCCCTACTGACAGCCTGGTGAACCCCTTAGAAGAACATCTAATTAGACAACTATATAGTTAAATAATTCTATGCTATTATTAAAGAAATCTAATTATTTAATGCAAAATCCAAAATTATATTCTGTTAACAGACTTTTTTTATTGTACATATCGTGATTTAATACGGTATTTAATAGTTTCATATCTTTAACTAAGTTTGTTATTCTAATGTTTATTAGATTATATTTATTGCATCAGACATTGACATTTTGTTTATTTTAAGATATGTTTAGATTTTGTGTCCCTTTTGGCACTCCCTCCTGGTCGGTTGTGACCACTACTTTTGAAGCACCTGACATAAGATAATAATACTTCCACACTGCTATTCAAGGTATTTTCCGATCAGTACAGATATGCTCAAATAGACTCTAACAAAAATAATAAGCCATATGCTCTCAGCTTTTACAAGCTAATTAGAAACATACTTTAATAAAAACAAAAGAATGAAGAACTGTAACTCTTAACTTCACAAAAAAAACCTGACAATTACATATTCAAGGGACTGTAGTGCTGTTATTATTCATCTGGGGCTGGGCCGGATTTTAGCAGGGGCTTACCGGGGCTGCAGCCCGGGGCCCCGGCATTTTGGGGGCCCCGAACGATGTTTTATATTTTTGTGAATGGATAGTGTCAGAATTTAATCAATGACTACGATGATTTTGACAGCACCGATGAAA
>JAUZNJ010039725.1:0-10627 GCA_034780135.1 Jordanella pulchra | reverse complement strand
CCCCCCCCCCCCCCCCCCCCCCCGCCCCCCCCCCCCCCCCCCCCCCCCCCCCCCCCCCCCCCCCCCCCCCCCCCCCCTCAGCATCTAAACATCTTCAGCTGTGAACTCAGGTCATAATAACACATTCAACATCTTGGGAAAAAATCTGTTGTATGATGAGCAACCTGTATTAATCTAGAGTAGAATATTTTCATGATTAATATATCCCTAGTACAGGGATATTTTTATCATGTGCTGTAGGTAGCTGTACTTAGCCCTTTACTTAAAAAGTATTCTTGATTGAGGTGATTTTACAAACTATAGAACAATATCTAAACCTTAATTTGTATCAACAAATATTGAAAACATAGAGGCTAATTTAATGTGTGAGCACTTACACAGACTAAAGAGTTTCAGTCCAGTTTGTGGAGTTTATCATACGGTAGTATTGAAACAGTACTTAGGAAATTCGCTATTGATATTCTCATAGCATTTCTCAAGCATAAAACTTAGATGACTTTAAATTATATGCTTCTGAAATAAGACAAGACAGAAGTCATCATCTTTGGACCAAAGTCTTTGAAACAGAAGGTGCTTAGTCACCTATTTGATCTAGATGAAATTAAATTGGCCTCCAATAATAAAGTGATCATATTTTTTTTATCAGGACATACCAGTTAGATACCATATTAAACTGTTATGATTCATCCTTTCCCATGTCATGTTGATGTTTTCTCTGTACTATTTAAGCTCCCTTCAGTCTCTGCCTTTTTGTCAGATTATTGACTGAAGTTTGCTTGAAGGAATCCAATGTCCTTCTTGTTTTTTTATTTCTTGTTATTGAACACATGACCACAGATCTACCCTTTCTTAAACTTGCCAGATTGGCCTCAAGCTTCACAGACTGACCCTTACAATAAACGGGTCTCTAGGCTGTCCTTCTTTTGGATTTGTAATATCTTCAAAATTATAAATTTTCTGCAGTGATGCTGAAAAACTGGTCCATCTATTTGTTACTTCAAGACTGGACTAAAGTAAATTGTTGCTATCGGGAAGTTCACGAAATGGAGTTAAAAGCTTTCAGCTGATCAAAAATGATACAGGAAGAGCTTTGTTTAAAAACTAAAAAATGATGAACATATTCATCCTACTTTAGCTTTCTTCATTAGCCTCCTGTTAAGCAGAATCAGAAAATCAGCAATGCTTAATTGCCAAAAGAGTGTTTCTAAACAAATTAGAAATTTAGTGATGATAAATAGACAAGCTCATTTTGCTGTACATGGAAATGGTTCCCTGAAAAGATGAGTGTAGTTCATTATTCTAGTAAAATGTGAATTCTAATGTAAAAATGACACAATACAGGATTAGTGACAGTTCTAGTTGCTAATTTGTGATTGTTAATGTCTTGGAAAGTACTTTCTGTATCCCTCTATCAAAGTGTCAATGAGAAAATATTTCATATCTTTTTAAAAAAAGAGAAAAAGATGATTTTAAGACCATCAATAGAGAACCTGATATTTCACATTTCCGGGTTCAGACAATTGGGTTCATAAAATAAAAAAAATAAATTTAAAGCTCGTTATCTGTTTTTCCTTTTTTCATTTAGTGCAAAAAAAAAAAATCAGTAAAGTAGACAGTTTGTTATCCGTTTCCTGTTTCTGTTCAGGGGTCATTGGCTGGGCTGCTGGTAGTGATGGCCTCATTTTCCTTCTGTAGATGATCCACTATATCCTGTCTTTTGTTTTTAACTATCTCTCTAATTGTACTGTGACTGTCTGTCCTCTCCTTCATCTTAAGACTTCAATACTTTGTCAGAGCTCACCTGCTCATTTGAGTTTCTTTCTTAAATCAACTACTACTACTGCAACTAATTTATACTTTTTTTCCACAAATAAAATACTCCTTAATCACTGCTTCTGATATTTTTCTCTGCCTGCTCAAACCTCCAGTGAGTCATGCCAGAAAGCTATTCACACAGAGTCTGGTTCTAGTTGCAATCTGCTACCATTCATTGGCTGTGTTTCCATTATTCATCAGGCTGCACAAATTTTATATATGAAAATTAATTAATGAAAAAAATGTGATTTCTTAAAAAAAACTCATGTTTTTGGATAAAGTTTTTATTTATCTATTTATATCTGTCAGGAAGCGGTTGTGGTGGAGGTGGTGAGGCAGAGGCAGGAACCAGGATGCGGTGAAAATTAGGTTTTAATGAAGGAAAATCCAAAATGTACAGCAACACAGCAGGTCCTCAGACCAGGCAGCACGGCTTAAACGGAATCCCAGGGGTTTAAACAACGGTAGCGCTGGACATACGAGAGGCAGACTGACTCAGACAAACTCAGAAGTCACAGACAATCTCAGACAAGGACAAGACGAAGAACAGAAGACACAGGTGGGTTTAAATACACAGGGAGGAAATCAGGGAAACGAGACACACCTGGGGGTAATCAAGGGAGGACAGGACAACATGGAGAGCACAGAGACAACAGAAAGCTCAAAAAAAGGAGGGTTAGAGTCCCAGAAAAACTGAAAACAACCAACACAGGGTGGGCGAAAAACTCAGGAGGCAGCCATGTTGGGAGGTCCAGAGGGCATCCATATCATGATGCCAGTCCGGGGGGCGACCGTGACCAAGAGTCACTGGAACCGCCCGAAAGGCAGGGACGAGGAGTCCCTGGGGCAGCCCCAACAGGCGGGAGCTCAGGAGGGAAGCTAGGAAGCTCAGGAGGGACGCTAGGAAGCTCAGGAGGGACGCTAGGGGACTGTAGCAGAGCACTAGGGAACTCTAGAGGCGTACTAAGAAGAACATTAGGGGGAACACTAGGGAACTCTGGATGAGTACTAGGAGACTCGGGATCAGCACTAGGAGACTTGGGATCAGCACTAGGAGAAACACTAGGAGGAACACTAGCAGACTCGGAATCAGCAGTAGGAGAAACACTAGCAGACTCGGAATCAGCACTAGGAGAAACACTAACAGACTCGGAATCAGCACTAGGAGAAACACTAGCAGACTCGGAATCAGCACTAGGAGAAGCACTAGGAGAAGCACTAGGGGACTCAATAGGAGGATCTCTAGGAGAATCACTAGGAGAATCACTAAGAGAATCACTAGGAGAATCACTAAGAGCACTAGAAAACTCTTTAGGAACCCTAGATGGAGCACTAGGAGTAACACTGGGAGAAGCACTGGGAGAAGCACTAGGAGTAACACTGGGAGAAGCACTAGGAATAACACTGGGAGAAGCACTAGAAAGAGCACTAGGAGTAACACTAGGAGTCTCTATAGGAGCACTAGGAGGAACATTACGAAAACTAGGAGGAACACTAGGAGAATCTGCACCTGGTTTGAGAGCGACAGCAGGAACGAGCTCTGTGGGAGCGGCAGCAGGAACTGACTCCACCCCCGCCATTTGGATGGTGGCAGAGGCTGCGCTGGCTGTTGCACCGACTGGCCCCACGGCTCGAGTGGACTCGGGAGGAGTTGAGACAGGAAACGCTGGAGCGAGGACCGTAGGCAGCGTCGACCTCGGAAAGGCGTGAGGTCCAGACGCCGGAGGGACATGTGGTGCTGGTCCGGAGAGCTGGAGCAATGTCCGGAGACGATGCCGACCTCGGGGACGCGTGAGGTCCAGACGCCCGAGGGACAGGTGGTGCTGGTTTCGGAGACGCTGGAGCTGGGACCGGAGACGCTGGTCCCGGCGATGCAGGACCTGAGTCTGGAGACGGCGCCGACCTCGGGGAAGCGTGAGGTCCGGACGCCGGAAGGGCTGGAGCTGGTTCCGGAGATGAAGGAGCTGAGTTCGGAGACAGCACCGACCTAGGGGAAGTGTGAGGTCCGGACGCGAAAGAACTGGAGCTGGTTCTGGAGACGCAGGAGCTGGGTTCGGAGACAGCGCCGACCTTGGAGAAGCGTGAGGTCCGGACGCCGAAAGGACTGGCTTGGGAGGCGGAGGGCGGCCCTGCATTTCTGCGGAAAGGGCCTCAACGTCCCACTCAACCTCCCTCTGGAGCTTCACCAAAGCCGGCAGGGGAAGATGAGGAACCCAATAGTCCAGGAGCACAACCAGGCGAATTGCGAACCCCAGCCACCTCCTGCAGACTTTGGGGTTAAACATCTCCTCGTAGTACTCCTGGACCAGGGTCAGAAGCTCTTCCTTCTCTTCCTGGTTCATGGTTAATTTGATTGCGTCACCGTTTTTTCTGGTCGGGTCCTTCTGTCAGGAAGTTGTAGTCGAGGTGGTGAGGCAGAGGCAGGAACCAGGATGCGGTGAAAATGAGGTTTTAATGAAGTAGAATCCAAAATGTACAGCAAAACAGCAAGTCCTCAGACCAGGGAGCACCGCTTAAACAGAATCCCAGGGGTTTAAACACCGGTAGCAACTGGACACTCGAGAGGCAGCGAGCACAGAACAAACTCAGATAACTCAGACAGTCACAGACAATCTCAGACAAGGACACGACGAAGAACAGAAGACACAGGTGGGTTTAAATACATGGAGGAAATCAGGGAAACGAGACACACCTAGGGGTAATCAAGGGAGGACAGGGCGACACGGAGAGCACAGAGACAACAGGAAGCTCAAAAACGAAACTTAAAACTACAGATCATGACAATACCGTTTTTTCATTGAGGTGGTTTTTCAGTTATTTAAATCTTCTTACATTTTGTAAAAGTATAATGGAAACACTTTTTTCTCATCACACAAGTCACATGATCTGCAACTGGACTTTACTGCCTTGTAAAACGACGAGGAAGAGCAGAAGAAATTGGAGGATGATGGCGCCCACTAGAGCTGTGGCTGAAATATTGATATATTTTATGTTTACTTCTGCAGCCGCCAAACTACTATTACAAAAATGTGCCTGTTTTAAATTAGCAGATTATCCACCTAGTTTTGTGCACATTTGTAATGGAAAAGCTAATGATCTTGCTGCAGCGAATCCATCCAGATCATCCCATCAGCTAAAACAATTTTAAGTATCTGTAAAGTGCCTCAAAGGACATGTGTTGTGAATAGGGTTTGTAAAAATGATTTTAATTTTTCTATGCTGTGACCTGCAGGAATAGAGCCTCATTGAAGCTGGTTATTGCTACTCCACAAATCACAGCTCAGAGCTTTCTGCTGAAAGTCTGCAGGGGGTGACGACAGATGTGTTGAAGAACATCCAGATGTTTTCAACTTTGATTTCATGCGATTCAGTAGCTGCAGGCATGTACAGTAAGACTGTGTCTGAAGACAAACGTTAGGCGATACGTTCAAGTTTAGCCTGCAGGTACTGAACTGACAAAATTTTAAAGACAGAAGAAAATGTTTGAAGCTCAAGTAGATGAAATCTGCTGAAAACAGCGACAGCATCCTGATGCCGAGGGACACAGCACATAGGACGTGTGTGTTCCTGAGTATGTCACTGTGTGTTTGTGTGTGTGTGCGTCTGTGTTGGCGTGAGCAAGATGCCACCAGAGATTTGAGGCAGTCATAGTTTTTCTGCTGCAGCAGCATTCAGCCTGTTAGGAGGAACGACTGATGTTTTTGTTTTTAATCTGTGAATGTCTGCAGACAGAAAACAGAGAGATTATGTTGTTTTCCTTTAAGATTTGAACAGACATTTCCCATCAAACTGAGTAATCTGTCTTCTTAGGGAGTTGGGATGGAGATGCTTTTTAGAAAGAAAGCCTATGAACATTTAGAGAGCTGCAACCAGAAGATCTGTCTCCAGTGCAGATCACAGTGAACAATCTAAAGGAAACAGTAAACAGACAGTAATGTAAAAAAAAATACACCCTGCTCTTTGTCTGGACCCTCTTTGGTTTTGGTTTCAATGCATTGCAACACAGCGTACGTATATGTCCAGAACAGATATCCTCCACCTTCTGTCTGTCTGATGTCTGAAGGAATAAATGAGTTGGATCTTTTCCCCTTTGTGTAATATTTATTATTTTTGTGGGGAATCAGATTAAAGTCTGTTCTCTTTTACACTTCCCAGTCATTTCCATAATTCCTGTGTTCTTGTTGGAAATCTCCCACAGCCAACAGAGTGTAAGTGAATTCCCAGCTACTGTCAATATCTGCTAACCAAATATGTGCATCCTGCCAATATATGCTAACCAAATATAGACGTCCTGCTGTAGGTGGAGAGTTTGCAGCTGCAGCCAATAGGAAGGCATTTGACTCTAGACAGAAGCAATAACTATCAATAAGCTGGAGTGGCTGTTATTATTCCAGTAAGAGATTTTATTCCAATAAAGATGAATATGGAGCTTGGGATCATATGTTGTTTTTTTGTGTCAGTTTGGATCGACAGGTTAGCTGGGATAGAAACTGTTTCATACCAAGTCCTGGTCAGAAAACAAAATGTTTTTCATCCATTCTTTAGAGTAGTTTTATTTATTGCTTATCAGCCAATCAGATATTTACAGTGTGTGAGGGCAAACAGCTAATCAACAGGCACCCATAGTCACGCTCTGGTTCTACCTACAAGTTCTGGATTTGTTTGCTAATCCACTAGGGACATTTTATGCAGACTTTTTAATTCCAATCACATAATGTTTTGATTAGTGTTCTGATCAGATGATTTGGTTTAGTTCAGGTATGTATCCTCAGCATTAAAACAGAACCTATAGAGGCTCCTTATCATCTTAGGATTCCTGACAAGGGGTCCTAGCTTATGAATGGTACAGATAGCTACTGACAGTGACTCTAAACTTGTAGGCAACAGAAATGTTCACCTTTAGTGAGGGGGAGGAGTTGAGCTATAAACTGTCTTCTAAAAGCTGAGATTATTTGATACAACACACCAGAAAACAAACCAAAAAATGACCTTGTAATTAATTGAAGAAACATCACATTATTATAAAATTTAGACTGAATTAAGAAATTTGTCATAACGGAGAAATTTAAAAGAAAATAATCAATTCTCACACAGAATTAAAATGTTTTAACGCCAAAGTCTCTTTGCGTATTTTTTTTGTGGTCACTCTCAATACTGGTTATCTTACTTCTTTGTGGTTTCAATATAAATTATGGACTCACTTGTCAGCATTTTACTGTAATTGGCTGCATGTAGGAAGTGGTTTTAAAAGAAAGAAAGTATAACATAATGGAGAAAAACAGGTGGAGAAAGGTGGTGGTGGGGATCAAAGATTTTTTAAAAAGTAAAGTGGTCCTAGATTCATGGAGCTAAGAGGATGACTTTGAAGATCAGGGCATCTTTTTCTCAGTTTTATCAGTGTGGAAAATGAGAGCAAAATTTTAAACAGCCATTTAAACTATTGACACTTACATTATCATTTAAAATACAAACATATGTCAAACCTCTTTTACATCTTACCTCATGTATGTGGAGTTGATATCATTGTACTTTATCTTATCTAGAGTCTGCATTTATTTATATATATTTGTATAATTTAAAAAATATATATATGTTTTTATCAAGAATGCTTTACAACCTGTAAATAATATTCAAATTCCTAAATACCATATTAACTACACATTTTTTAGTCATGATCTTGCTATTTTTTTCCGATCAGTTTTTTTAGGCTGAATAAAATGCCGTTGCTTGAGGTTAAGTTTTAACCTGTCCAACCACTGAACTAATTGATTTTCCCATATGGAGATAATAAGGGTTCCTATTTCTATGTCCATGATTGTCTCATTTTTATAGAAGTATATGCCCTCATTTATTGCACAATTTAGGTGGTAAATCGGCCAATCAGATCTCTCTTTTTCCTTCATCTTCTCTGCTTCAGACACTCGTAGGCCCACTATAAGCCCTCTTTACTCCTAACATTAGTTCATTTTAATAAGACCTGAGGTAATTTGTAAATAATCATTTTACCAATGGGGATAAATCTAAGAAAAAAATTAAAATAAAATAAAAAATTAAAAAAAAATAAAAACCAAAAGAAAACATATATATATATGTATTAGAATAACATCACTAAGATCTACTTTTAGTCTTGACATTCTTTATGAAAATGGGTCCCAATCTCTTCAACAGAGGAGGACTGCATTACCTAACTCCACCCACTGCCCTTCTCATCCAATCACGGAGCTACTTTGAGATGAGTGAAATGGTGAAAGAAAGTTTCTGTATGAAGGAGTCCTTCAGCTGTCACAGCTGTTAGCGCTGATAGGGGCCCCTGGGGGCCTCGTAGTTCTAACGAGCCTGTTTGTTGAGTCAGAGAGAAACAAAGCTCCATTCTGGGTTTCATGTCTTTTAGTTCTGTGTCTCTGAGTTAGCGTGATAAGCAGCACCATCCACCCGGTCACCTCTTACTCTTTAATAAGGAGCAGAGAAAGAGTCAGAGCAGGAAGAGTACTGTGTCCTGCAGGGGGCGCTCTAGCTGCACAGGATTCTCATTCTGAAGCACACTGGTCTTCTCAGACCCATTTGACAGATGTTTTCTACATAGACAGTCAGCAAGACAAAAAATAGAGATCATCAGGAAAATTAGAACCAGAACAAGATTGACCAAGATCCAGAGGATTAGAACCAGAACCAGAGTGGAAAAGAAGCACCATGAAGCTCAGGTGTAGGTTTAGTTGAAACGATACCTTACAGAACCAATGGGAAAGAGGTCACTTTTGAAAACTTGGTGCCTTGCTTCTGGGCACTGAGGCAAAAGCATCAATGGCTTGGTTTGATGGATGGTGGTCGCTATGGTGACACGGAGCTGATATCAAGACCTGGGGAGACAATGAGATTCCTGCCGCAAAGCTTCATCCGTCATCCTCCAGATTCAGGACACGGTCACAGCTTCCTCCAGGCCCAGTGTGTGTGTGTGTGTTTACAGTGTGTGTGTTCAGGATATAAAAAACATCTCTGCATGATAGATGGCCTCATTTTACCCTGACAAACACACACCCAGTCAGCTGTAAATGTGACAAAGTGAAGCAGAGCCAATTAAAGGGCTATTATACTCAACCTGCTGCCGTTACCCCGAGGAGAGGGCACTGTGTGTGCACGTATGTGTGTGTGTCTTATGAATTAGGTTACTCAGGTATTATTGCGTAGGAGGCCTCTGAGTTGACAGAAGTACTTCAGTGCAGGACTACAAACAGTTTCAGGGAATACAGAGAAGAACAAGCTCAATATGGGAGCAGTATGTCCTCACTATGAGGATTATTGTGCAGCTGGGATTTGTTTGCTGAAATCAGTTCTACCAGTACAGCAATCCTAGTCAGAAACCAGGGAATAATATAATTTCCCTTATAATGTAAATTTGGCAGGATTAAGAATATATTTTCAGGCTTATGAACTGATTTTAAGATGAATGAACCATGGCATAGAATGAAGGTTTCTGTAAGACAGAAACATACAAGACAATACTATTTAGATACAGAATTCATTTTGCTTACTGCTCTAGCTACATAAAATGCTCACAGAATAACAAAGCTGGTATGTTGTCTGAAACACAATCACTTGCATCTTACTCTACAGATTCCCATCAGTTTGTTTTTCTCTAATACTGGATGCGTAGATGGTTTTCTATGGTAAGTATTCACAGGACAGTATGTACTGGACATTACTCCAAGCATAAAAAAGATGAGTAGTAAACGGGAATCTGTATCTGCTCTAAAATGTTTCAAGAAGACCACAGTTTCACTTTTCCTGTTTCTGTACCTCTGAGCTCCTACCATGTGTAAAGAACACTGGTAACTGAAATGTTTTGATTGTTAATGTCCAAGTCTTGCTTGCTTGCATTTTGATTTGCATTTTCAGACAAACCTATACAGCAGGCATCCCCAATCTCGGTGAGCTGAGCTGAAGCAGGGAAACCTCTAAAAGCTGCAGGACACCAGCCCTCGAGGACCGAGATTGGGGAAGCCTGCTATACAGGGACCAAGCTGATCGGTTTATCTTACAATTTAGAGATTTTTTTTCATTTTTTTACCACCTTTTCTTCCCTGTGGGACTCATAACATTTCCATCTAGATATAGATCTGACTTAATAAGCAGGAGATGATTCATTGTCAGAACTGCTGTACGCAAGTTATAGTTACCAGATGTATTGACCTGGAGTTACTAACTTCAACTTCGGACATCCTCGTACTCAACTTATGTCAGCTAAGACAGCCCCACAACATTCAGATATCTGAGGTTATTCACAACGCATCTCATTCATATATGAATCCTTGCCCTTGTGGAGTTTTCTGTCCACCTCAGTAACTTTGGCCTGAGTGATAAACAAGTTGGACCACAGGCACTTTGCACAGAGGGCATCTCAGCCGGGTAGAGGAGATCCTCAAAGTATTATTTCCACCACCCGAAAATGTCCTGTAAAACACTGTGTACAGTGTTAGCAAAGCCCTGCTTGCCCCTCCAGGGGCGCAAGACAGCTTAGCAGAATCGCTTTGAGGCCGACTGATTTTTCTCCATGGTCTACGAAATGCTCCCAGGCACAAATATTTGCTTCTGCAACTGCCAAACGCAGCGGCAAGTTTGGCCTCACAGTACCTTTTTCTAGCTTAAGAGTCCCATAAGCCAGCCAGGCTTGATCAAATTAATCTTACCAAGAAAAGAGTTATACAATCTGTGTGCTAAGTGCTTCAAAAGCATATGTACCCTCAGCAAAATGAACAAAGGATGAGTAAGAAACCCATGTTATTTGTCCTGTCGGGCATAAGCTTACAAATATGCT
>JAUZNJ010039724.1:18827-34803 GCA_034780135.1 Jordanella pulchra | reverse complement strand
CCTGATTCTAACACTTGTTAATTTTATCTCTAACAGAACGTTACCTCTGCCGTAGCCCTGCGTGTGTTTGGCAAAGCTGCGGACCACCGCCTCCACCGCCTCCTTCAGAACCGCCGGGTTCCCCGGGTTACAGTGGGCCCCGGGCCCCAGCCCCACTCCCACTCCTCCATAGAGGCTGTGGAGCTGCAGCGGCGGCGGAGGAGGAGGAGGCCCCGACGAAGCGCACAGCGAAGCCGGGGAGGGGAGCAGCGGCGCAACCGGGACCGTCACTCCAGGTCGGAGAGAGGAGGAGCGGAGGGTCCCCGTCGATCCCGACCCGAAGCCAATCCCCGGCTGCAGTCTCTGAGGGCGGATACTATCCGGGATAACGTTGGATTCCATTGTCCCCACGTAGCGTCCACTGAAGTCCGGTTCAGAAGGAAGACGGTCCAGATGAAACCCACAGCTGGTTTTCACAGAGGTGGGATTTAAAGCGGTCAAGGACACAGTGTCGACAGGGTTTCCTCAGTCAGTCCCGAAATAAGAAGTTAAAGGTCGCTGGATGGACCCGGAGCGCCGCTCTGCATCCTGACTCTCTGGATTAGGCTGCTGGAGTGTCACTCAGCGGTGCGTTCAGGGACCCCTCCGACTTCCTGGATTCCTTTAGTTTTTTTCTCTCTTTATTATATGTATAATTAAGTGTTTGTTTAGTCACACTTTAAGGTTAGCGATCATTGAACTCATCTCCAAATCAAACCAAGATATGCTAAGTAATCCAATAATTCAATGTGATAAATTAAATGATTTTAAGGAAAGGCTAATATTTCTGGCCTTATGACTGATTGTACCATCTTTGGTGGCAACAGTAAAGTATTTTGATGGCAACTGGTTAAGTTTCACATGGAGGAATCCCGACCCACGTTTTTTTTATGTTTTAACTCAGCTAAATTTAAAAGTGTAGATTGTATTTTTAAGGCCAGGCCACAAGTCCTAAATTCGATTGTAAACTTTGGAGTTTGGCTTCAAGCCATAACCTCAGTTTAGAGCAGTGGCATCCAAGCTTTTTTTCCCATTCAGAAAATATATTTTCCATACTAAATTCTTCTAGTTTGTTTTACCTGTTCTGTAGTGATTTAAACATGCAATGATGTAAGGAGAAAGCAATTAAACAAACACACAAAAACATAATTGCAAGTCTAAAAAAGATATTTGTCTTTCATAGCCACTCAAAACTAATAAAAGGGCCATAAATTGCAGGTTCGTTATTCCTGATATAGAGACTATTTAAGACAAATGAGGTGAATGATGCTTAATTTGTTGTTCTGGGCCTTGATTTAAACCTCCTGAGTTGTCAAGGACTCTTGGAATAATTTCTGTTGGCCAACCACTTCTAGGAATGTTCTGCAATGATCCATGTTTCTCTATTGATGGATAATCATTCTTTCTTTGGTTTAGTAGAGCACCAAACCTGCAATAACAGCTTTGTACTTCTTTCCAGACATATATGCATTTGTTTTTGGTTCCTATAAAGGCAAGATGTGTCTCTGTATGAGATCTTTTGACCTACTTCATGCTGTCAAACAGGTTCTAATCTAGTGATTTACTGATTCCACTTATCTTCTTAGATTTGTTTGGATTATTTCCTTTCATAAAAAAATAAATAGCTATTTAAAGTATATATTTACTTAGATTATTTGTCTTTCGCAGCTCTAAATGTCACACATTATGCTTCAGTTCAGACCAAATCAATGCAACTGAATTATATTTACAAAAGTAAGAGAAAGTTGATATAATCACATTGATACAAAAAATAATATTAGAGAACCAAGTGATTGTTTTTGACCTATAATTGTGTATTATGCTGTGGATATTTTTGTTTGTTTTAAGTTTTGAAGGTACAGTAGCGATATTGAAAGCTGAAATGTTGGACATTACAAATCTCTGACCTTTCGAGTTAGATGTGCAACTACAGAGCATGTTTACCTTTTGTTTACCTACAGGCGATCTCTCATGGTTTGTATCCTACTAAATCAGTTAAACACAAAACAGAATACCACCTATATGTAACATATGTAATGCTTAGATCCATAAAATGTAAAAAGCAACATTTTTATCAGCTTTTATTTCTAAAGCTTGATTTTCACAGATCACAAAAACTAGAAAATTCAACCCGTTTTGGGATTTGGAACCTTGATACCACTACCAGATCTGACCTTACAGCAAATTAACATGGAGCTTAATGTTTATACTTAGACGTCAGTTTTAAAGCAGTATGTCAGTAAAATTAAAAAGTCTAGTGGATTTATTTTTGTGCATCCAAACAATAAAGAAAAATGTTCAAAACAATATTTTTACATGCAGCTGTTTTTTAGGATTGATCCTTATGTCCAATATCCCAGGTAACAACGATAAAAATAATTTTGCAGGCCATTCTTACTCATATTGAACTATATTCTGTATTTCCAATACTTTCTGCAAACCTTGAATGCAGCAGGAGAGCAGAGAAAAATCTCTGCCCAAGAAATCTGAGCCTCCCCCTGTTCTCTTGTGGCAGCAACTGTGAACAACCTACAATGTGGCTTTGCAGCTCACGCTCTGCTGCTAGAAGCATGTGATTAAACTTTGAAACAGAGCAACGCAGTTAGCTTGATAAGAGAAGGAGAAAAAAAAAAACAATAGGGTCCTTTTTGAAACAAATAAAATGCGATCCTTGTCTAAAGCACCTGGGTGTAACTTATCTTGTGGACCACCTACTTGAAGAGGAAACAGGACCTCCTCTCAAGCCTCAGTGAAAAAAAGGGAAAAAACCTTTGTAGATCTTGTGGGATTTTTTTTTTTTGTGGGGTTTGGAAAAAGGGTTGGGGAGGAAAATAAAGGAGAAACTGTACATTTATATTATATATTGCATAAAATTATTTATATATATATAATTAGGATCTATTTTCTTGTTATGAATCTATAGAAGCTTGTCTATGATTGTAAAAAAGAATGAACAGGGTAGATTTCAAAATATCCCACAAACAATAAATATGAAACGTGATGTGAATTTGTTTTCAGCTCCCTTCAATTTGAAACTTTGAAATAAAAGAACGAATCTTTAAAAGCTCTGCTGTTCTGTGAAGTCATCAGAGTTTTGTCAGAGAATATTACTACTTTCGTAACGTTTAGGTCTCTTTAAAATATTTCTTAGACCTACAGACATAACAATGATTTTATTATAGATTAAAAACATACAGGATCAAATCATAATTAGAGGTTAGAATGGCCCAGTCAAAGCCCGAAAGGAAATTAGATTACAAATGTGTTGCAAATCTTGAAAGAATCAATGTTTCCGATTTGCAGAGCTGATAGAAATTTAGTCCACAAGACTTACAAGCAAAATGTAGTTCCTTTGTGTTATACATTATGCCACAAAATTAATTCTTGTTTTATTGAAATGCATGAAAACAAGAGTCATTTTTAATCTAAAACTTTGCACTTATTTATTTTTTTTACAAAATGTGAAAATAGTTCATATGAATAGTGATGTGAGTACTTCAGCAGAGCATTGTGCAAAGAAAAGAGAGTTTTAGCCAGTCTTTTAGAGTTAAAGAGAATGCCTGTCAGCTGTTGTTTTTAATTATCCACCAAAGATAATCTCTGGAAAACAGGACAAACTTTCCATAAAAAATAGATCTGTTTTTACAGGATATATCTAGACTTATCTAGAGGTGATAAACTTATATGTGTTTTCTGTTTGAATGTTTGGAAGTAACCTCACATCAAACATGTTGTACAAAGCTTTAAAACAGGACAAGTTCAAGGCCTGATTTTTATGTCTTATCATTACTATTAGACCAGCATCTTGACTGATATTATATAGTAGAATGACTCTTGCAGTGCTCTGTTTTCTAGTCTGACCACATCTTTCCCCTGCAAACACATTTATGCTTTAATCGGGTCAAGGCTGCCTCACATGCCTTGCATTACAACTGAGGAGATCTTTCTGTCCGGAGCTCCTTAGGAACTAATGTTTTCAAGAGACAAAAGGAGCCGGAGCCTTTTCCACTTCCAGCAACATAGTCAGTCAGTCCAGCAGGGGTGGTGGCAAACAGCCCCCCAGACCAGATGAATAATATCAGGCTGAAAACATGCTCCTCGTTCCCACATCTGGTTTCCATCAAAGCAGAAATCAGATTCTTAAAACCTCAGCACATGTTTTTCCCTTGCAGAAGAATAGAAGCTCGAGTTGGTTTGGGGCGTTTAGACAGTTTGTGCTTGCATAGCTTTGTCTTAAATATTTTATTTTGAACAATTTTGTTTATACTTGGTTTTGAGAAGAGCTGAGTAGTAATTTTCTGAACACCAACTATAATGATGTAAAGGTAGCAATAACCCTTGTTTGGGGTGGATATTTATAAGAGCCTTTAATGAGATTACTATTCCCTGAAACAATCTGGGAAGCCAAGAAGAGGATGTCTTTGCTCTGGATGTCTTTGGGATGTTATTTCGTTATTATTAAGTTCAATGGTAGTATTTTAAGGCAATGCTTCAAACAAACTGCTTCCTTTGTGAGATTATTACAAGTACAAAATGAAAAGAAGTTAACAAAGACATCAGAATGAGAATTCTGGTTCATTCTGAACAAAAACGTCCTGATGGCAAACTGAGGTAATTTGTTTCAAAAATACAAGCAATTGTGTCCAGTCAGTTTATTGTACATGATGGAGACGGCTTCTGTGTAATGGAGATTTTTTTAGTGGCTTAAAATGTATGAATAAACCCAAGATTAAAAGGAAAAGACCTTCCATAGAAAGGCTAATTCTGCACCGTTGTGAAAATCAGGGTAAATCGGTACTCAGGGACAATTCTTGTGATAAGATAATATAACTAATGGCAGCAGAATTTAACCTGTTGTTAAACAAAACATTGCAATGGTGTTTTAAACTGACTGTACCCCTCTAAATCCAAGCACTAAGATATGGATAAAGAGGTATTAAATTATGTTTTTCTAAGTTCTTAACAGCTAACTGTTACATTTAGTTCATATTTTTTTATGGCACTAGTGGCTTATTTTTCTGACAGTAAAGGGGGCTTGAGAGAGGGGGAGTGACATGCGAGAAAGGACCACAAGCCAGGTTTGAACCCAGGTCACCGTCAAGGACTAATGCCTCTGTACCTGGGTCGTGTGCACTAACCACTGCGCCACCTGCACACCCCATTTGGCTCATATTTAATCAGTATTTGGAGGAAAAAAAAAAAGAGAAAAAATGATTAACTGAGAGGTCTTTTTTTAAACCCTGATATGCTACAGAAAACAAAGTTTCATCCTATTATTTTTGCTGCTGGTTGTGCAGAGAAGCAGCATTTAGTTCCTTTGCTCCACTTACCTGGAACGAACTTCCAGTCTCTTAAAAACCCATTTGCTTAGAACTGCCACTTAATGGTAAAGTTAGTTAGTTTAAGTATGTGGTCCATCTGTTTAATGTGCTTTACCAACTGCTTTTATCACATTTTTCTCTTTACTTGCTTTTATTTTGCTTCCATTTTACTGTTTATATTGTGTAAAACACTTAGAATTGTGCTACATAAATAAACTCGCCTTGCAAAGTAGAGGGTTCCCTTTTAAAGTAGATGACACTAAACTAGCATGAGAGATTATGACCCTTAAGATAGGAGAATACACGTGAGAAATGGGTTGCTATTGTTCTCTGGTTCAAAACTGAACAAATTATGAAAACAAATTTTAAAACCACTATTGGAGTCTGTTATGCAAGGAATACCACTGCAGATCTATTTAAAAGTCCA
This sequence comes from Jordanella pulchra, assembly GCA_034780135.1. Classification (NCBI taxonomy): domain Eukaryota; kingdom Metazoa; phylum Chordata; class Actinopteri; order Cyprinodontiformes; family Cyprinodontidae; genus Jordanella; species Jordanella pulchra. The sequence continues at coordinate 29,037 of JAUZNJ010039724.1, read as the reverse complement.
AGGTGTAAAAGGACCAACAGCATTAAATGTATCGCTCAGTTGAATTGCTATGACCAGGGATGGCCAGAAAGAAAACTTCATACCTGTTGCCAAAGCTTAAAATGCAAAAGAGGAGGATTTTGTCTTTAGTAAAAGGTAAGCAGAGGTTTTAGTAGTTTTGTTAAAGCATTAAAATGTGTGTTGCTTTTTAGCAAAAATGCTAAATCTTTTGTGGGAGGCTGATTATTTGGGGGAATAGAGGAATGGACGTCATTAAGTTAAGTGATTTCTTCTGTATACCTAAATATTTTAGTACCATGCTCCAATATTCTTATAAAAGTAATATAATTCAGTGTAGCACAGTTTTTATTCGGCTTTTACTAAGATATGAAGATCAGTTCATCGTAAAAAGCATGACGTACAAAAGTATGACGCCTGGAGACTAAAAGCTTACAGTATTTTTTCTCATGTATTTTTCCAGCATACCTGGAAATATGTAATGTAGATAAATGAAAAAAAGTCAAGAAACGACCTTTTAAATGCTGAAATAAAAGGATGCAAATGTGATGCAATAAAAAGGATGCAATTCCTGGTGAAGAATAGAACGGGAGAAAACGACATTAGTTTTGACTTCAAACACATTCTGTTCTGGCCTATAGTTTTTGTTTACAGAGTAAAGAAAGTATATTTGCTGTTCTTCTAACGCTTATTAAGTTCCTTTCTTTTCTAGAGAAAAAAGAAATTCAGAACAGATGCTGACATTTGAGGATTTCATAATAAAAACCGATTGATTTCATAAGCGGTCTAATTTGTTCACTTCATTTTTGAATTTGTAAATATAAAAACTTATTCAAACTGTTAAATGAAACAAGGTTTAAAATCTATTCAACATCCTGATAAGCATCTCATTTTAAACCGGCGTATCTTATGTTTACTGCCAAATCTTTCTTAACACCCAAACCAGCTTAATATCAAAGAAACAAAAGAAGAGCAAGACATTCTGCCTCTTATCCATTATCAAACTGACGAGGCATAAACTGGAGACGGGTCCTTGATGTCTGTGTGCTGATATTCTTTCTCACGGATGATTCTGGGTTCTGTTTAATCTATATAATAAGAATGTGGGTCAGTGAGTACTGGGACTGCTGGACCTTGGTCCAGTTTGGTCCAGCTGACAGACACTACAGCCACCGAGCAAACCATTTCCTCTTTATCCGTTTATCTCATCCAATCAGCTTCAGATGACGACAGGCCTGCATCATCAGGTCAGGCTATAAGATGATGCCTCTGTGAAGGTCCAGCACAGAAGCATCATCTGGTCCAAACCCCACCATCTGCAGAACAGGTGAGTCCTACTCTCTCCTGGAGGAAAAAAAACACTTTCCCTTTAAGCTTTGCTTGAAAAATACAGATTATTTCTATTATCCATCTTTTCTATAGTAGTCATGAGGATAAAAATAGCTAATATAATAGTTTTTTCTAAGGGGAGACATATTTACCTTAATTGGTGATTTTTCCATGCAGGTGTAATGCTGAGAGGGCTTTATATATTACAGTTTGCGCCTCCTTTATGAGATTTTAGCACCAATTCAGAAATAGCTTCAAGAAAACATGACATCTAAGAACCTCAGCAAATGGAAATATATATATATATATATATTCCTAAAACCCCCAATTTTACACCCGAGTGGCTCTAGATGATCAGTTGATTAGGTTTATTAGTTCAAGTATGATTCGTTATGAAATATTTATCTTATTGCCCTGAGTAAAGAAGCCTGATGGACATTTCCAGTAAAGTATTATCAGTGACTCGTCTCATTAAGCTCCACAAGATTTAATGAAGGTGCTCCTACTGGTTAAACTTTATATGCTGAATCCCAAATCATGATTTTTTTTTTTTTTAATCAAAGATTCAACTTCCTGACTGAAGCCTTAAGACGTTAATATTCTCTGCATTCTTTTATTTTGTGAAGTGCACCTTTCCCTCCCACAGGAAAACACCCTAATGATTTGATAGCATCATCTTTGTATTTTAGTTAACCATGTTGTTCTAGGCTTCTAAACTTCCATTTTTATCTAAATGTAACAAAGGTTATTATGGATAAACTCTTCAATTTTAGTTTATTGTAAAACCAGGATACGTCTCCAAAATGAGGGTCTGTGTCGCCAATTCTCTTAATATCTGGGACACATCAGCCTGTCTCACATAACAGTATGTTGGTTGGTTGGAGATGACATGGGGTTTAATACAACTTCATAATTGTTTAAAGAGATTAATTCTAAAACCTATGAAGATTCAGAATTTTACTTCTGATATTTTTTTTGTTTAAAATTTTTCATTTTCCAAAAGGTAATTGATGTGAGCCACTATAAACCAGTTAGAAGCTTCCCAAGTGATGACATCATTGGGTTTCCCTAAATAGTTTTAACTTTCTAACTTAAAGGTAGTAAAGAATTCCTATTATTCAAGCATAAAGCAATTTAGAATCTGAAAGCTACTGATCTAAACAGACTGCTATCTTTATGCACTACACATATAGACCTGTGTAGATCTGGATTTTAACTGTAAGCTAATAAATAAAATGCTAAGCATAAGATTGTAATTCTTTTTTTTTTTCCTTCTAGGTCTTTTCAAGTCGGCAGCCATGAAACTGATCCTGATTGCAGCTTTTTTTATTCTTGCTCTCACATATGGTAAAAAAATCAGTTTTATATTCAGAAATAAGGACAAGGCCAATGTGAAAAAAAATATATATTTAACACATTTGGTAGCTGTAGAAAAATTGACCCTTTCTAACAATTCTTCTGAAGTTGTGAAATATTCAAACCTAATGGTTGGATTTGAACCCACAGGAACCTGCGCCCATGATGCAGGCCTTCAGATGAGCGAATACCTTGAAAACATAAAAGCTAGAATCTCTGTGGGGAACGAAGAGATAAAGGACAAGGCTCAGTGAGTGAAGATAAACCACTGACATTACATTAGATAATTTGTATTAAATAGTAATCATGTTTGCTACATAACTTGCTTATCTTGTACATTTTCATTTATTGCGTTGGGTCATTGTGATCCTTAAACCACAAACTTGGTGTGATTTATTTTTTATTTTTAGGTCATTCCTTGAGGAGAGGCAGAAGGAGCTTGAGCCCCTAGCCTCTGATATCCAGGAAAAGATGAAGGAGCTTCAGTCAGCAGTCACAAACATGGAGGAACAGATCAAACCACTGACTGACAAAGTGCAGCCATTGTTCACCAATCTGAAGCAGATGCTGGACGACATCAAGAACAGGCTGGTAGTGAATGTAGAGACCAGCAGTGAATAAACCAACCAGTCATTTCTAGTCATCTTTGTTTTGTTGAAGTGAATTTAACCCAAATCAGTAAAATGTTTACATCCTATTAACACATTTAAAACTATTAAAAAACTACTACTTACTTTAATGCCTGTATTTTTGGCCCTCATTAACCATTTCTCTAAATATTCTTTAAAGCTTGAAAGAATAAACATGACATTAACATTTTTTAAAAAGTTTTAAATGAATTCGATTTGGATTTTTATGAGGTTTTCACAGCAGCCTCCATTAACAGACAGACGATGATTATTTTAGAACTTTTATTCAAGCAAGCAAAGGTAAAATGAAATTTCACAATAATAGGCTTCAGAAGCTTAAACATTTAAAACAGATAAAATGACAGAAAGGAATGCTTTCACTTACATTTTCCATACACCTCCTCTAAAACCTCTCAAACTAATCCTTTTTATGTTGTTTCGTTTGTTTTTTTTTCCTCTTTTTTTTTTTTTTTGCTGTTTTTAGCTCGGCAAAGCAGACCCTGTACGTCACAGGGCTGGCTGGAGACTTATTTCCACTGTTTGCTTTTTTTTTAGATTTGTATTTGAAACTTTTTACTTTATTTTGGGAATTTTTAAAACATTTTAAGTTTTTTTTTTTTTTTTGCTTTTTGTGAAACTTGTCTCAAGGTTGCCCAATCCTGTGAAGGAGGAAACAAACAAACAACAAAAAAATAAACAAAAGTTACCATTAAGATATAGTGACTTTTTGCAGTTTTTGGCATTTAAAACAAAAAGTAAAGGTCTGCGATGTGTACCTTGGGTTCAGACACTTGGGACAGCAGCTGAGTTGGTCACAGTCTTCTGAGCAGCCTCCTTGGCCTGGTGGGCCTGTAGCACAGCCACAGCTTCGTCCACCTGGACAGATATCAGTCAATGATGTCAACAAAAGCCCCTGGAATAACTTTGCCATTTAATACAGTATATAAAATATTTAAAAGTATTTGATCTTTTCCTTTTTCCCATCCACAAACTAAATGCCAGCGTGTTTTGAAGACCCAAATAAGAGCATAATTGCAAAGATGACGGGTTTGCAATTTCTGATAAATTTGATAACAAAGAGTTTGTCACATGTTTCATTTTACTTTAAAAGCTCAGCAGAAATTTCAGTTCATCAATTGTATCTTTTACAAAGATCCAATTAAGCTGATACTTAAATTGTATAATCTTGATCTGGCTGTAGGTTTAGATTTGCAGAAGTGCTGGAAGGTCAATCCAGTCTTAAATGTTTTGTATCAGTTTCAGACAGTAGTTCCATCCATCTTCCAAGCTTCAATCTCTCCACAGAATAATGCAGCCACAACCATGTTCCACAAAGACGAATTTGTTCTTAATAATTTGGCATTGTTTAACATCAAATAAATTCCTAATTTGTGGAATTTCTCACTGGTTTTAATCCAAGTGAATACTTTCTGTACATTTAAAAATACAGTAAAATCCAATGCTTCACATTCATGTCACCTCCCCTGTAAATCCAGCTGATGCTGCAACAGTGCGGTTCTGGTGCAATGCACCGAGGCTTTCATAACTACGAGCTGGTTGTAACAGAAAACTTGAATGGTTACCTTGGAGCGGAGAGACTCTGGGGACTCCAGCATGTGAAGCAGCTCTGAGTTGTCAATCTCCAGCAGCATGCCGGTTATCTTCCCTGCCAGGCTGGGATGCATGTTCTGGATCAGTGGAAACAGACGCTCACCTGCAGGCATGATAGAGATGCTTTAGAATTAAACGCACACAAAAAAACAAAACATTAAAAACAAAATGATGTTACATTACTGACACTGGATCCAGGGAGGGGTAGAGCTGTAGTAGAGGAATGCTGTCAGTGAAGCTTACCCAGCATCTGTTTTTGTTCCTGTGGCGGCGCAGCGGCCAGCATGGAGGCGGTCAGAGGCTCCTGTCCCTGAACATGGACCGCAGGCTGAGGGACACAAAGTTATTACAAATACAGCTTTACTCACTGTGATTCTGTCAGTGCAGAGAGCAGAACCTCACCTGCTGCAGGGAGACTTGTGGTTGGGAGGTAATGTGCTGCTGAGGGTTGCGGACTCCTGCAGCATATTTGTACTGAGGGACTCCGCGCACAGAAGCGGTTGTTGCTGCAGCTGGAGTGGTTGGTCTGGGAGCCACGGTCTGAGCTGCTGCGAGATGAACCCAAGACGGAGAGAACCATCAAGATGGCGAACAAAGACACAGACGACACGTTTAATACTAGACATGTAGAAAGAAAGAGGCTTTGTGTTAACTGGACTGACCGACGCGCTGGGTGGACATCATGCGGGGGACCTGAGAAGCCGGCCGCATGGTACCGAAGGTCTGAGGGCGAGGAGCTGATGCACGCACGGCGCCGGTCATGTTCTGGAAGTCTGAGTGTAAAAAAACATTAACCTTTAACAAGAAGGTTATGATGGAGACAATCGGAGGATGGAGGCACTGATGCTAAATGAAAACCCTCACGTTGGGGTCGGACGCCTTGCGTCGTCCAGCGTGGGCTTGGGCGGAGCTGAGCCATCTGGCCAGCTGCTGGGTAGTAAGTAGCACGGTTTTGGGCCTGAGGTATGGCAGCCATGAAGTAGCCTGAGGGCGGCGCTGGCTGGTAGGGGTTGATGACTGGGTTTGGCACTGCACGCACACTGGCCATGCGCTGCATGTACTGGTTGGTCAGGTGAGCCTGACGCTCCTCTTTTCTCTGAGCCAAAGCCACGTACAGCGGCTTGGTGGCCACGATGCGTCCGTTCATCTCAGTGACAGCTTTAGTCGCCTCTTCTGGAGAAGAGAAGCAGACAAATCCAAAGCCTTTGCTGCGACCGCCTTCCATCATGACCTGTTACCAAAAAAAATAAATACATTTAAAAACAGTAGGGGAACATGATTATCCAGAAACATTTAAGCTGCTTAAGATAATCCATTTTTTGTGGCATTAAGACCACAAAAGTAACAGCTGCACTGCTTTGTGCTTGATTATAAGCATAAAGTAATCCATAATTAAAAGGTGGAAAGAAAATTATCTTGCAAATACAATCCTGTCAAAAATACACAGCAAGCGTAGCGAAGAAGACTGAAATTCTATGTCTGGCCTACATTCACACAAGATGGAAAATGAATGGGGCTCAATATGAGGAAAACCGTTCAGGAGCTTCAAAGGACTAAAAACTGGAGTTAGAGGTTCAGCAAAACCTTAATCATCAAGTAAAGGTACTATAAGATTTTTTAAAGATAAAACATCCAAGTGTTAGAATGAGGACCTGTTAAAAGTCCCAAATAAATTACAAATCAAACAATACGCTTTCAGCTGTAATGGCAGCAAGAAGCCAGTCAGAAGCTCTTCAAAGACTCATTTACATTAACATTTGGAAAACCTTATCCAGCCCCAATAAGCACTGCTTTGTATTGGTCTACAAGAGCTCCGTGAAATATGTTAAAAGTTTGATGCTGCAGGGGAATAAAATGTGGAAAAAGTTGAGAACTAAAAGCTTTAGTAAGGAACCGTAGAACTTTGACGATAGATGGAAAAATAAAAGGTCGTAACCTTGGCACTGGTTATGTTGCCAAACGGGCAGAACTCTTTTCGTAGGCGTTCATCATCAATCCCGTCATCAAGGTTCTTTACATACAGGTTGACACCCTATGAATAAACAGAAAAAAAGAATAGATGTTTTTTGGCAGAAAAAAAAGCAACAGGAACATTTTTTTACTGTAATATTTCTGTCTGCAGCACATAATTATCCCCAGGACCCAAAGTAAAGACGAGTGGGGCCTGTGAGCTACAGAGTTACTGTGGCAGCCATTTTGGCCAGTGGCCCCCATAACAGAGGGAGCACTGAATTTGACAAAGCTGCTTCTTTCTGTGGCCCTATGGCGTCTGATGCTGACCTGGTAGCGAGTCATACGGTCTTGTTTCATTTGCTCAAATTTGCGCTTAAGCTCCGTCTGGCGTTCAACCTTCTTCTGAGCGCGGCCGACGTAGATGGGCTTCCCGCTAAGGTCCTTCCCGTTCATTTCATCAACTGCCTGAAATTGAAATAAGCAACAATTAAAGGTTGAGATGAAGTTAATAGCGCAATTTAACGGTGTTTACTTATCAACAAAACAAAAATAAATAGCACATAAGGAGTTGTGTTTGGCTTAAGTTACCTTCTGTGCGTCTTCATGTCTTTCAAAGCTGACAAAGCCAAAGCCTCTGGACTTTCCGCTCTCATCTGTCATCACCCGCGTACTCAGCGCATTTCCTAAGTAGCAAAGACAAAGTTGGCGACCAAAACCCTAAAGTTTGAAGTAGCATCTCCTGGGAAGTGGATGTGTGGATGTTGGACTGGGAGATGATCTCTTACCGTATTTGCTAAACAGCTCTCTCAACTTCTCATCGTCCATATCGTCACCAAAGTTTTTAATGTAAACATTAGTGAACTCTTTTGCCCGGGGGCCCAGCTCAGCCTCGCGCTCTTTACGAGATTTGAAGCGGCCAACGAACCTGCGTTCAATTGGTCCAAAAGCAAGTTTACAGACAGACATGGACAAGATTTAAACATGTCTTTTCAACACAGTAGAGCCAAAAAGGAAGTTTCATCTTAATCCAGATACAACTCTGGGTACAAATTTGATCTCACTTCAGATCCGAATTGGTTCAGTTGTTTATTTTACCATTAAACTTCATGAGGCCTTTAAATTGTTTGACAAATTTAAAAACAGGTGGAAGTTGTGGCTTTGCAACGTGCTAAAAAAAGACTGGAATACTAGCATTATTATCCAGCGTGAAGCTAACAACATATTCAAGCAAGACTGAGCCCCCAAAACAATGCAGAAAATGTTAGGCATAGTAGTGGCAGCAGTATGCTGAGGGCCCGCTAGTCACAATGGTGTACAAACTAATTGGAACACATATGAAAACCTTAAACACATTCCGTTTGGCCTCATTTCTCCTGGTTGAAACTTAGTAGAGTAGGTTTTACGACAAAGCAATAATCGTACATGTCAAGACTGGCTATGCAAAAAAAAAAAACAGACGAAGATTAAGAATGGCACCGCATGTCAGTCGTATTTAAAACTAGATTTACAAAGTTGATTTGATTTACTAGAAGTTTCTTCTTTTCGTTTTCTTCTTTTTCACTCTGTTTTTTAATGCTGTGATAAAGTTTAATGACATGATTGAGGCTTCATGTCTGGAAAGAGCGGCTCAGACTGGGAGCCGGACAATAAACAGAGACGGGACTCTAGACGCTATATTTAAGAGAAAACCTTTGGGAACTTTAGTTCAAAACCTTTAAGGTTAAAAACATAAAATCTTAATATCAGAGTCAAGGTTATTAAAGTCAACATCCGTGACTGTATTACTGCTGCGTCACAGGAAACCATTTACTTTAAAGACTCTCATAACTTTGCCAAGAAGGGTCAGTCAGAGCCAGGATTATACAGCTGATGCCCACAAAAGTTATGAACTAGTTTGAAAATAATAAAAAATACAAAAACACAGCTACTTACACTTTTCTGTCATTGAGCAGCATGCCGTTCATTTTTTCAATGGCTCGTTCAGCAGCTTCCTGAGTCTCAAAATGCACAAATCCGTAGCCTTTGGAGCCATTCTCGTCACAAACAACCTAGGGCAGATGGGACATGTTTATCTAAAGTTAGACACACAGATTCCCCTGAAACAAACATGGACTAGTTGTTAGCGGACATGAGGATTACTGATGGGTGGTTCTGGGGCTCTAAAACAGAAATGGCACTTTTACCTTGCAGGATAGGATGTTCCCGAAAGCAGAGAAGGTGTCATAAAGAGCCTTGTTGTCGATGGACTTGTCAAGATTCTTGATGAAGATGTTTCCCACGCCACTTTTTCTCAGTGACGGATCACGCTGCGACCACATGATGCGTACGGGCCGCCCTTTGATCACGTCGAAGTTCATGGTGTCTAGTGCACGTTCGGCTAGAAGGAGAAACCAAGAATACACATTAATGAAAAGCTACGTTCATAAACGACGTCAGGGAACGTTTATACATCCAAAAAAAATTTTAAAAAAAGCATTAAAAAAAATGCATCAGAATCTGGTGATCAAGATCCTTTAATAAAACTTTAAAAGGATTTTTACTTTAGAGAAAAATCAGGTTAAAGGACGTGTAGAAGAACGTGCCTTTATGTGCTTTTAAAGATGGGCTATCGGCATTCTAGCTCATCTAGTTTGTCTTTTAGAAATAAAGAAACACAACTAAACACAACATAAATAAGCTTAACAGTAATGGTTGATGCAAGCGCTTAACCAACAAGCTGCAACTTCAGCAAATATTACAACATGAAATTAGAGGGAGAGGTATTTGACAAACTTCCCTGGTCAGACACTAGACGGCTTCATTTCTTATGAAATGCATCTTAAATGAGTCAGAAAATATCCAACAAAGTTTTCCACATTAAATCTTCTTTGTTTTTTTTTTATTGTAATGAAATATGATGCAGAGCTCAGACTTCTCATAATGCTAATACTATAATTAGGTGAGGTAGAAATAAATCTTTATATGCCAGGGGTCTAAATCAAATAACTGAAAAATTACAGTAGTACATTTAGAGCAGGGTGATTAGACCTTTATAATGTAATCTGCTGTTTTGTATTTCTCAGTCACCCTCAATGAAATAGTTGTCAAATATTTTAGGAATCAAATAATGGTTCAATCAAATGTTATAGTTTTACACTCACCTGGTTTAAATTCAGTGAACAATCTACTATGAATCAACGTTTGCTATTCAGTAATTAAACAATAAAAAACAAAAAAAAACCCCTAAAATGAATTGATTAGCAAAATAATCCTTAATTGAAGCCCTATAAATTACAGAAAGCATATTATCTAGTCTTTCACATCTAAAGAGTTGTTATGACTGAATGCTCTCATTC
>JAUZNJ010039724.1:5234-18727 GCA_034780135.1 Jordanella pulchra | reverse complement strand
GTTACAGTATTTGCTGTAGCTTTTGAAGCCGAGCAGCTCAGAACATTTTTAGCTAGTGTTCAAACTTTGTAACACTTTAGCCACTAGAAAAAAAATCTTTAAGAAACATATAATATTTATAACCATTTTTTTTATTTAAACTTGCTGTATGAGTTTATTAACAATAAAATCGAAATGATAGTAAAATAGTATGTGTGACCTCACTGTCAAATAAATAAATACATGAATAAAAGATTACTGAAAAATGAATACTTTGTTGTGTATCCAATATTTCTTATCTTCAAAAACAAAATTAAATTAATTGGACATTTTTCATTTCCCTGACCTTAACTGCATGTAGAGAAAAAAATAAAGTTAAAAAAAAAAAGAAAGTGTAGAAGTTTTTTTTATTTCATCTTAAACTCCCTTATCCCTACTTAAATTATTTCCTAAAACATTAAAACCATAAACACGGATCCTTATGTAATGGATTATGGAATCAAGCCTCATCTGTGTGTAAAAAAAAAAAAAACAACACACCCATAGGAGCAAAAGGACAAACCCATCCTCTTATCACAGACAAGCAGAAAATGTTTGCTGAAGAACACAGAGCAAACCTAGGTGGAAAAAACTTGTTTTGGTAACATGTTCATAAGGCTCTTAGTTCTTTACAGAGGGAAAAAAAGTAAATTCAACATTTTTAAACAAGAGAGAATCATTAAGAGACTATTAAATGAAAACTTAGCACTACATTTGGGAGGTTCTGCCCCGGACAGGACAGATAAAGGGTCCTTTTTGGGCAGCTATTAGGGGTTTTGAGGTGGGCAGGGCAGGCAAACACTGTAACAAACCCTACCGCAGTCACATGTAGCTCATGCAGCCTAACCCAATCTCTCTAACAAACAGCATTCCGTTTTGTACCTGAAAAAAATAGCAAAAAAAAGGACTTACCGTCCGCTGGCTGTTGGAAGTTGACATAGGCGTAACCGAGGGAACGCCGGGTGATCATGTCCCTACAGACCCGGATTGAGAGGATGGCTCCAGCTGGGCTGAATTTCTCGTACAGCATGGCCTCGGTCACATCTGGATGCAGGTCTCCGACATACAGGGAGGCCATGGGATAACTGGGAGCGCTGGGGTTCATCTTTTTTTTCCCTCACTCTCTTCCTTGAGACTAGCAGTTATAAACGCTGGAGTTTATTAACGGAAAAAAAAAGTTGCGAATGTGTGATTCGCTAACGGTCAGTATCGTCGCTTTATGCCGATCTGTAAACGTTAACACTATAGACGACTTTGTCAGTTAGAACCAAAAATGTCTAATTCGAGTGGTTTTTTTTCGAACGTCACGACTTCGTTTTTTTTAAAAACAGCCGTTAAAATCTGACAAACGAAGGAGTGGAGAAAAAAAAGCTAACGACTCAAAAAAAACCGACACGTTAGGGTACGTTACCGTTAGTCCTCGACCGTGTATGCTCCTTCTTCACGGAGTTACAAAAAGAAAGGGGAATTGGTTATTTTTATATTTTTTATGTTTTAAGTTTTTTTTTTATTTTTATTTTTTATAGAACGTGTGATGAGCGAGCTCAGAGCACACACGCACTCACACCTCACTGACAACCGGGGTTGAAGGGAAGGGAGAGGAGGGGAGGATGTTTGATTATATATTGACCTATGCGTCACAGAGGTTGACCAATCATCTTCCAGTATCGCTGAGGCGAAAAGGGGGCGTGACCCTGGAAGAAATGCATAATAATAATGGTTGAATCCAGAAAAACGTGTTACTTACTGTTCTGTCGATAATTCTTTGTAGCAGAGCAAAACTGAACAAATTAAAATTTACTTTCATTGATAAAGCATATCCGGTAGTACCTGTTTTACACCCATAAAGTCTCGAACGACTTAGTTTCATAGCTTAATTACTTTAAATGTACATCTTTACAAACCAAGACTTAAACATTCATTTAAACAATTTTTATATCACTGTAAGTATTTGTATTCATAACTTGTTACGTTTTCTCACTTTACAGCTATAAACATGTATTTAAAAAGCTGTAAAATATGAGGGAAATTTGGCCAAAAACATTTCTTTATTTCCCTTTATTCTAACAACCCACAATCAAATTCACATAAACGTTTTTACCTTAGAAGTCACCTTGCTTTTGAAGTTGAAAGCAATGTTTTGATTTACTCTAAGAACAAATAAAGCCTTTCTGTGAGAGGTTTGTCAGAAAATAACAGTAAAAGTTGTTTCTTTTAACTCCCGTCTGCTATAACTACTGTTATGTTTTTACTACCACAAGTTGGCTTCTCAATAAACCTAACCTTTCAACTAAGTTTCCTTTCCCTTGAGGTGAAGATGACCCCATCTCGCTATTCATCAGTTCTGCCACATGTAGCCCAGCTAATCCCTACTACCACTGTGTAAAGATGATGGTTCATTACATTCATTAAAGCTTAACTGAAATTTAAGGTATAATTTCACCTGGAAGACGGATATGTTAGTTTCTATTTATTAATAAGTACGGCACTTTGTATTGATTATATCACTTTCAGCAACCCAGCATGAAATCCTCCTGAATAGTATAGTGTCTAAAATACACTACTACTACTACTAAAAGGATTTTTGTAAAAGCAATTATAATTCTACAGAATGGGATTGCTTTGTATGAATGCTGGTCTGCAAACAAAGAAAATTTAAGAAAGCAGATCAAATCAAAGCAGGCAACTGTTGCAGTGATAAACATTTGCCTGATACCCTCTCATCTGCGTTTGAGACAGTACCAGTGCATTATTGTATGCAAATTGCAACTTCAATACAAAAACAGATATCATTTTAAAAAAAACTCTTATATTCTTCTAATTTCTTTTAGAATATGGGTGGTTTTGGAGCGGATTCCTATTGAGTATGACAGAAATATGTTAATCCTTTTTCCCCTGCCAAAACCTCAGCCATGTTACAAAAAACTGCAAAATGCATTGAGATGACTAAAAGTTGAAGGTTTGCTCCGAAACTCGAGGTTTTACAGATTGTAAAAATTGTTAAAGCTCTGTGAAAAGTATTGATGGAAAGTAACATAAAGATCGTACTACGATGATCTTTCCTGTGATTGAATCAGGGTGGACCCGACCTGTAGTTTTGGCTCATAAGATCCACAGTTACCAGCAACCAACAGCAGAGGGCAGCAGTTTTGTGAAGCAAAAAAAATAAATAAATAAATAAAATTGATGCTGCAACAGCACAGAATCTAGATACCTTTATTTTTTCCTCACCTAGGATGAATGAAAGTTTTGCCTCTTGTTTAAACTCGTGTATACATTTCCATCCCCAATTTTAACAATGCAGGCTTGTAACCCTGCTCATCAGAAGTGCTCTAACAATCTAAATAAATGTTTATTTTGATGAATAATGGCAAAAGAACCACCTTAAAAGTTTTTATGTAATTTCAGATTTTTTTAGTTATGGCAAAAATACTGTCCACTTTAAAAATATTTTAAAAACACTTATTGTTTGGCCTTTTATTACAGTAAGTTTTAAACAGGAATCCAGTCTGGGCCGGTACCGACATATTTATATTAACATTATGGCCAATAACTGTTTTTTTTTTTTTTTACCCTTTAGATGTTGAATAAACTTACACCAAATCATGAAAGACAGACCACAGTGGTGGCATTGTCTCTGCTTCAGTTAACACTCAATCCTGCATCACAACCACCCAATAAAACCTCTACATGGAAATATTATCACCCCGTTTTAATTTACTTGACCTAGTTCTTAAAAATGACCAACACTGGCCAATAGTAATACTTTGTGCATCCCTAGTTGTAACTGTTCCGTTTACTTGTGCAGCCCGTTCTTGCAGTAATGGTTTTAAAATGCTTAAATACAATGTATATGGTTTGTAGTTAGCAAAATTAATATTTAGCTCCCCAGATTTATATATCAAGTGTTATTTTGATTTGAGCAAACTTAGTTTTGTTTTTTTAAGGCCAGGATCCCTTCAGAATAAAGCAAATATAATTTTTCTAAATATCTTTGATATTGTATGCTGCCATGATACAATAAATTGATAGAGCTTTAACAGTAAATGTAGCTGAAACATTTTGATAATCAAATTAAAAAATAAAAAAAAAAAAACAGGAGACTCCGTTTGAATTGTTTTAATTCCTCTTACAAGAAAGCACATAAAGAATGCACTCAATGTCTTACTTGCAAATTCTGAATATTGTATCCCACCTTTTTAAACCAAGATACTGTAATTTGAAGAGACTGGCACAACTATGCAACTACAAAATGGCTTTAATGAAGCTTTCTACGACATTTACTCATTTTTACTCCACATTTTATGATTTACTCCCATAATAAAAAAAAAAAAAAAAGGTAAATGTTACAATAAAACACCAGGTTAAAGCTAAATCCTAAACCAAAACTGCCAGTTGAGAAGCATGCCTACCCCCCCCAACACACACACCAAACCAGAGAAAAATTGTGCAGGATTAAAAGACAGGAAATTAAGAGAAAATACCTGAATAGAAAGAGTAGAAAGCCACATAAAAGCACATGGCATAAAGTATCCTCTGCACCGCTGAAGAGTTAAAATATCAAAAAAGTTACAGTATCAAGCCATTTCTTAAACAAGATGTAATCATCATAGGCTGTTAGCTTTTTTTTATGTTGTATGTAAAAATCAAAGTTTACACATTTCAGTTTGATAAGTTGCTCAACAAATAGACCAAAGTGTAAGTGGTTGGTCAAACAGAAAACACCTTCGGAAACATGTACCTTCCATTAACACTCTACCGGCTACACAGGACACCAACAGGATGGATACAAGCACTATGGAGATGGATCTTTACCTGGAACAGCGTACAATCACTGCTTACTGTCAGATGGGACGTTTAAAGAACTCGCTCTAGTTTTTGTTTTATAGTGGTTTCAGAGAAGGTTATGTGGACTAATGCGTCACAAATGTTGTCGTTCAAGTAAAAACATAGAAATTCTCCAGAGACACAGATTAGAGGTTTGTCTTGTTTGTTTTCCTGCAACAGCAGCAGTTTGCTACACTGATAAATAGTACAGGTTATTGGGGCACATCTAAACTTAACACAAACCAAAGGGGGGGGGGGATACACAGGGTTATGGAAAAAATGACATTGGTCAGGAAATCAAGTCTATTCCATTCTTTTCTCTGTGGAGGTGCTCATACAGTTACCAGACATTCACACACACACACACATCAATGGATCTGCACACACATCCTGTCCTTTTACACAGTCAGTGGAGTGTAAACATACATATCTGCATGTATGTGCTCACACACACACACACACAACCAAGCACACAACTTAGGCTGGTGAGAGGTAAAAAAATGTGTTTTTATTTTTCTCCCGTTTTCTCCTCGGTGATTCAGTTCTTCTCGGCCGCCGGCTCCTGCTCGGTCTCTTTTCCTTCATCCTCGCCCTCTCCCTGCGCATCCGACATCCACAGCTGCGAAGAAGGAATTACAAGGTTGAGCACAACCACCAACCATTGTCATATAGTACCTTTAAAACCACAACCTTCAGTCTTATCCAACAAAGAAAACCAAAAGAAGAATGGAGAAAAAAAAAAAGCAGCAAGAATTTTATTCAGCCTCCTTTACACAGACACCCAGAAAAAAATTCCCGTGCAACAGAATGTCAGCTAAATGGTATAAATATAGGCTCAGAGGTTTTTCAGAGACCATTAGAGAACGGGACCAATGACAGCAGAGGAGAAGCTCCGTTTTTTGAAAAAAAGAAATAGCACCATATTTATTTATCTCTATTGCAAACCTAAGCTAGGACGGAATAGGAGGTCATTAAGCAGACCAGCGGCCAAGAGACCCATGGTATCTATGGAGGAGCTGCAGAGATAAACAGCTGGAGACTGCCTTATACAAATAAAACAACCAGAAATCCAAGCCTAATGGAAAGAATGAAAGATGAAAACCAAAAGTCACATAGTTTGCAGTTTGGTACAAGCAGAGACCAAAACTGCCCTGCAAGAAAAACACTGCAGTAGAAAACCTCCACTAGGGCTCAGCCTGAAAAATGAAATCTTTACAACAGAACGTAGTTTTAGCAGCATGGGGAGCAAATCAGACTATGAGAAGATGAAGGGAGCCAAATGCCAGGTAGCCTTGTTTAAGGCTGGAAATGCTTGAAACTGGGGCAAACTTATCTTCCAGCAGAATGAGAACCTTACAACAGCCAGCGCTACAATCAAAGAATCAGAACAAAGCATATGTATGTTAAAAGACCCCAGTCAAAGCCCTGAATCAGTTTCAGTTAAAACCCAAGAGGCTTTCCATCCAGTCTAAACAAGCTTGAGCCTCTTTGTAACGACAAAAGAATGGACAAAGTTTAGAGACTCAGACCAAAACTTGCAGCTAAAATTGCGATATTACAAACGATTTATTCAAGAAGCCAGAATACAAAGAGAAGACTCCCTTTGATGATTAGGTCCATTTGAAAAACGATGCATCCCATTACTTCCATAAGACAACAATACACTACTTTGTATTGATCAATACAAAGCATAAAATCTACTCAAGTTGAAGTTGTTTAGTGTAAAAAGGCTAAAACTCACCGTCAGATTGTCACGGAGCAGCTGCATGATCAGAGTGCTGTCTTTGTAGGAGTCACTGCTGAGTGTGTCCAGCATGGCTATGGCTTCATCAAACGCCTGCAGGACACGGGAGAAGCCATATTTAAAGTAAACAGGATAGAAAAAAAAGGAATAAAAACCAAACTATTTTTCACCCTTTTAAAGTCATTTAAGACAGCTTAAACAAGATTGGATTTACCAGATGAAGTTAATGTGAGTAAACAGAAGATTTTTTAGGATTTTATATGCATTAAAGTAAATGTCCATTTGTAGCTTTAATTGGACTTTAAAAATGACAATACTGCTTGGGTTTTATGTTTGTAATGCTTTAAAGTGTTGTTAAATTAAATACACCTCAGGGGTACTTAGTGACAGTTCTGGGGATATTGGGGTCCTTCACAGGGCCCAGATCCCTACTTAAGGAACCCCAGGTCTAGATAACACAAAGCTGGTATGAAAAGATTATTCACCATTTTCATTTTATTAAAGAAAATATACAGATTTTACATTTTTCCCCATCATATCTTTCTCACCAGCATATTTAATTGTAGCTAGATACTACATTGAAATTCAGACCACATCTTTATGCACGCGTCAGCCTTTTGACTGACATATGGGCTTCCTCCTTGAACAAAGCTGGTTAGGCTTCAGACTCCGTCGACTCATTCTGAGCGCTTGCAGGCAGGTGAACACATGTGCACCCACCCTGCCTGCAGAGAGACAGTTTTTAAAAGCAGGGGTGAAGCGTCCAGGTTCAGAAGGATCACCACCAAATGGCCGGTCTGTCAAGCTGAACCAAATGGTGGTCAGAGCCAGGGTTTGTTTTTTGACCAAATAAAACACAGCATTGCTACGACAGTGCATAGCTGCCTTACGGCAGCTGATTGTGATTTACAGCAACACCATGATTGAGTCAAGAGAGCTGATGATCAAAGCCGGTCTGGGGTGCAGGGCCACCGTCCTGCATGCTTCAGACGTTTCCTTGGCTAAACACACCTACACATGTTCTCAAAACCCTGCAGACCAAACCACTTAAATCAAAGTAAAACTGAGATTCTTACCGATTTGGCGAGTTGGCAGGCCTTATCAGGAGAGTTGACAATCTCATAGTAAAAAACTGAAAAGTTGAGAGCGAGGCCAAGGCGGATGGGATGTGTGGGCGCCATGTCTTTGATGCTGATATCCAATGCCTTCTGGTAGGCCTCTTGCGAGTTATTGATGATGGCTTTATAAAGAGAAAGATTAGTCGAGTGAGGATTCAGATAATCCAAAAGAGGAAGAAGGAAAATGTTTGGCTACATAACCGCAGTTATACACCAAATATCAATATACATCAAATGTACAATAAAAGTACATCCATTTAGTAAAGCTAATAAAAGTAATGGAACATGACAAACTTTAACATGACCAGGTTTGTCTAAAGACACTCAAGAATAACCTCCTATCCTTTCAGCTGAGATGGCATTAGCCCCTTTGTTTAGTAGTTAACCAAGCATGCAGATACTTATAGATCTAAATGTGACAAAAAGCCCTGAAAGCAGGGGGGGGAGGCCAGAGTCTCAGTGGAAAATAATGATTAACATCAGGAAAAATCTGACAAGAGAAATCTAGATCAATGACTAAACAGGGCTTGTATTCACCAAAAAGAATCGTTACAGATTTTTAGTGGACGTAAACCCTTCTCTTAAACTTCCACAGGGACCTGCATTGAAAACTACACTTTCTGAAATATTACAAACTGAATCTTTGTTGTTTACTTGTTTGATAGAAAGCCAAGAACTTCTCCTGATGATTAAAAGCATCCAACAGTATGATGCTGCTCTTAGTGCAGCAGCCCGTCCCTGCACTATAGTTGACAGATGTAGGTCAAGGACAAAGAGGATGTCGGTATCCTGTCCACCAACACCTGAAACATGCCAGTTTAGCCTATCTATCCAACAGAGCATTGAAACACAAATACCAGAGGAATCTTGGCCTTAACACACTATGCAACAGTAATCATATTTACAGCATAATCTACTTGAACTCATCCCTCCTCCTTGGTGCAGTGCTTACCTTCTTTGTCCTCTCCAGTTGCCACCTCAGCCAGGTAGCGGTAGTAGTCTCCCTTCATCTTTAGGTAGAAGACTTTGCTTTCAACGTTCACAGCCTCAGGGATAAGATGTTTGTCAAGCAGGTCCTGCAGGACAAAGAGTAACATTTTAAATTTACTTGTAAAATTAAAATGAATGAATCACAAGCAGAGACTTTTTAGTCCCATCCACTAGAACATAGAGCCAGAAGTTTTTAGTAAAAGCTATTTTTTGTATAAACAGATATTTGTCAAATAAAACCACATTTGGCTGCAATAAAAAAAAAAAAATGCAAGTAATTTGGGGCATGTTTCCAAAATCTTTGCAAATCTCAAGTCAGATTTTAGGCCTATCAATCAGATTTTAGCTTCATCATCGTGGCGTCTCACTGCGTTCCCCGACCTTCATGATTAGTCACTACGATTCATATCAGTTGTGTGCATAAGGCCAATGAAAGTCCATCCACGTGGGCAGTTATATATTATTAATCTTTATAGCCCAGTATATTTTGAACCAAAGCAGTGTTTCACAGTTTACCTTATGGCAAACACTGGATTTTATTCAAAGCTCTGATAGCTATAGGCGCTTGGTAAAAATGAAGGCCACCATTTTCAGATGCTAATTTGTGAAAAATGTAGAAAAACCCCAGTCGTCCTCTTTCCACATCACATGTGTACACTTTGTGTTGAGAAAAATTTTATCCTAATTCTTTGGGGGAAAAAAGACAGAATTGCTTGATGAAGCTGAAATATTTTGAACAAATTGGTACATTATCATATCAGGCAAATTAAATATACAAAAATATCTAAATACAAAGTAAAGAAAATTCAGTGTGGCCAGATGTAAGTTTTAAAATCAGAACACCACAACATCCCTCACAAACGTTAAAAAAAATCCAACAATATTCCAAGCTAAAACATATTCCTAAAAAATAAAGTTAAAGCAATAAATTTATAGTAACGCTTCATTAAGTGTTTTAGAGAAAACTGACCTATTGGAGTCTTCTCTACAAGTTAGACTCCAAGTTATTCTTGTTAAAGTATCACATTCAGCCAGTAGATGTCGCTACTTGCTTTACATGTGGATCATTGACAGAACATAAATTAATCTTAAACCTACTAATAGAAAAACACAAAAACAAATTCTTAGCACTGAGATAACTTAAGGTGCTTGTCATCTATTGAACCCCAGTAATTTAGATTAGATAACTGGGCCCATTTTTCTATAGCTTTAAATTTCATACAACTCATTTAAATTAGACTACAATAAGTATAAATATTCACCCTTTCCTCCACCATATTTAACCTCTTTGCTCTTACCAGAACTTCCTTGCAGATATCATTCAGCTCCTTCTCGATTTTCTCCCTGTACTCCTTTGCCAGCGCAGTCTTGGTGCCGTCCGACTTCTGCTCTATGCTGGAGACCACCCGCCACGAGGACCTCCTGGCGCCCACCACGTTCTTATAGGCCACCGAGAGCAGGTTTCGCTCCTCGTTGTTGAGCTCTGAGCCCTCCTCAGTGACTGCCTTCATGGCGGCGGCCATGTCGTCGTAGCGCTCAGCCTGCTCGGCCAGTTTGGCCTTCTGTACCAGCTCGGCCTTGTCTGCCATGGCTTCTGTGCAGCCAGAGGAAGGAAGGACGGACGGAGGAGAGGAAGTCAGGACAAACAGGAACCAGTGAGGTGAGACAGTGAATTGGGGAAGTTTTCAACAGAAGTAAACATTTGATTCTCTTGATTACCAAATTATTCATACACAAAACACCCAACATTTGACACTACTATGAGATCATACATAATATTTAGGTTTTTTTTAAACAGTTATCCCCTCTGAGGGGACAATAAAGGATATTTCTATTGTTCCTCCTGATATCTTTACTTAAGCTAAATCCATGCTGCCTTAATTTGTTGACTTTGGCTCCAACCCCAGTTTCAAACCCTTTATGAGTGAATTTGGGTTTATTAGTAGTCAGCATTCACAGCCACTGCATTGTCTTGTCACAGACTGATTTACACAAGGAAGCACAGAAATATAGGAAGCAATTCAAATGGTGTTCATTCAGGCTGTTATGTGTAAGGTGGTAAAACTCTGACCAGATCAAGAAATACCTGAATTTTCTAGGAATGCAGACAAAAAGTTTACAGGACCACCCGGATTAGGGTGGTGGTTACAAAAGGAGAACATTGATCTGAAGGTATTTTGGCCTTTTTAAGCCACTATAATGAAAAACTGAAAGCCCTTTGCAAACCTCAGCATTAAGGGAAGAACCAGCATGGACCCCAAAGATTTCTAAAATATGACACCGCTTTATGATACCAAGATTGTTGTAAAAAAATACAACTTCTATAGTGTAGTTGTCAGACCTAACTTTTGCAAAATATTCCAAATATTTCCTAAAAGTAGAGGCCAAACAAGATACTTCCTATACAAGTATCTAATGACAACCCATTATTATTATTAAGGAGAGATTTGAATCTGCATAGATAGATAACTGTTGAAAGCTTTGTAAAAAAAATGGTTATAAATTGGTCTTAGAAAACTTACTAGAGAATCTTAAAATACATTTTCTACCAAATTATTGTCCATTCTTCTTCTGTGTGTTATAAAAGCGGCAGCATACTGTACCAGCAAGTCGATATAGCTATCCAATATGTGACCAATTGACTTTTTAACAAAGTCAATGTGAAAACATACTGCCCAACCAGGGCTATTAATTAACAATATGATAATTAGATGCAAGAATCTCCATAAGTGCTTAGATCGGGTCAGAAAGTCCAATCTAACCCTGAACAAAAATAACAGCACTGAGCACATCAGCTCCAAGACACACTGGAACTTTTATTACTTATTGTGGATCACCAGGATGTTCCATTCAACTAAATTCAGAATCTCGATCAATGTTATATAAGAAACCCATGAGTCATCCCAGCTTTCTCAAGGATCACACCAGTAAGGAAGATTTCCCAGCGCACACCTGCGCCCTTCTGAGGAATGTCGCCCACCCAGTTCCAGCTCACTCATACACACCTGCCCCAATGTCCGGAAAGATTAGTGCTGCCTTTCAATACAATGAATAAAACCTTCTAAGTTTCTAACAATGCTACACGCGAGAAGATGAAATTAAAATAAATGGTTTCAATAAATTAACTGCGAGATCAAAAAAGGAGCCTAGCTTACTTCAGTTCACAGTGAACGCCCTTTTTCGCCTTCCGGGAAAACAACAGAGCTGCTAGCGTTTCTTATATTAACCGTTCGGTGTAAAATCGCTTCATTCACAAAAACGGGTTCGACACACCCACAAGCTGCCCTCTTGAGACGCCAAATGTGACAATAAACGCCACGGAGAAGCAGCAACTCGGCGCTTCTCATTCAGCAGACGGTGAGCAAACAATGACTGAGCAGCGGAGCATCAATGACTTCCACCTACACGTCCGACAAAGACAGAGACCGACGCAAAGCCGGGAGCGACTTTCACCGTTTGCAGTTCAATCTCATCGACATATTGGGAAAAAAAACATCAGATTTAATAAAGGAAAGGCAGATGTAGGACTAACCTGTGAATCTCGATAAACGGTGTCGCTCCTGCTGCCACGGCCGCACAGCTGATGATCTCTCCCGCTCATCCACGGGGTTTCCCTCCAATCAAACGCACAGCAGCAGGGTCGCGTTGGGACGGATGACGTCAGAGCCGTGTTGCTGGGCAACCACATTTTCAGGCCAAATTTTTACCAATGTTTGGCTAATGTGGACGTTTTTCTTTGTGCTCACGAAATTGAATTAAAATTTCCCGTTTCATCAAGATACATATATATATATATATATATATATATATATATACACATACGCAAACATACACACACACAAACTGAATCTAGGGCAGTGACATTTGGATTACAAAGTTTAAGAAATAAAACGTTACATCACTGCTTAAATAAAGGGAGATTTTCTCCTTCACACATTTCCGTTGTGTTTGTTTATGTTTTGGAGGATTTTTGGTTAACTGACCCCTTCTTGGAAAGTTTATCAAACTTCTCTATTTTCTCCATTTGTGGATGAGAGTTCTCACCAGGACAGGCTGGATGCTCAAAACCAATTAGACCCAAAACTCCTTGATTTTATATATCCTTCAGCCTACTTCAAATTGTCAGATAGGTTCAATTTACATGATTTTTTATTACACCCATTAAAGTGAACTGAAAGAAAATGATCAATCCAAGTTAATGACCATGTGTAAACATAATACTGTCAAAGTGATTTATGATATAATGGTTTCTACTGAAGTTCTAAATCCCTCTGAAGGACAAAAATTGTAGTAAAATCTGATTGCATGGTATGTGTCCAAACACCTTTCCCTTTTTGCTCAAGGGGAATCTATTGCTTGTTCTTACAGTTCTGCCAAACATGTCTAACTTTTGTCATTATGTATAGTAGGAGGAGGTGGGTTAAATCACAGACACAGACTTTCTCTGAGTGTAATAGAATAGTGAGGATAGTATCAGGATCATCATCTGGGCTCTTGACTGGATGAATAACTGGTTTAGCATCAGGAAGAGAAACTGTGAAGTGCAACAGTGATTTGTAGTTAAGTTTTCCAAAGGGTGTGCCTTGGATTTTGAGGTTTGCTGCGCCAGGCAACAAGGAGCTGGAAAATGACTAATGCTCTGAGCAAGACCCTTCAGAACAACATGACGATGAGGATTATTAACATTATGGAGTGATATGTCCCTGACATGAGTCGCTTTCCTCAAACAAAACTGGTCTGAATAAAAGTACATTCTTTTTCTCATTATCAGCAGACTGCGAGCAAAGAGACACTGG
>JAUZNJ010039723.1:0-10628 GCA_034780135.1 Jordanella pulchra | reverse complement strand
TATATATATATATATAGATATATATTTGGTAATCAGGTAGTGCTTTCCTGATTAGAGGATTGAAATCAACCTTTCTTAAATTTTAACATTTCAAATAAAGCTTTCACAAATCAGAAACTGAGTTCAAAAACCTCACTCGTATTTTAGTTATGCTATATTAAATTAAGGAATATGCATCATATAAGGTTTGTTTAATAGGTTTATGTTAAACTCATCCAAAAACAAATATGATGATTTGTTATTTAACAAGCTACATAATTCTAAGAATTGGGTGAAAAATCTTTGTAAATGTACAAGATGCAAGATAATCCAGGTTAGAGGTTTCTAAGTATTAATGTTTTTAACTTGATAAGGATCCACACCTATTGCCTTAGGGGTTAGCCGCCCTGCTTTTTAAGACAACTCTGTTCATTAAAATTCATCTGCCATTACATGTTGACAGCTTGAGGTGTGCTTCGATGACGCATGTAAAGACGTTCAAGGACTCAGGACAAAATTTTATGGGAAAGACCGAGTGAGGGAAGTCTTCTCTCCCCTTTAATAAAGCCACAGTTAAGCTTTCTCTGTCTTAAAGATATTCCACTGTTGTCAATGTTACACTATGTATTGGAGGACAACAACATGGGAATGATCCTTACCACTGAGAACATAGCAATGCATGACAGAACAGAAGAGCATTATAATATTGCCAACACTTCTTATTTCCAGGATCCCAGGATAAGCTAATTTAACCCCAATAAACCAGCTGTTTTTATTGATTTCTTCTTTCTCTTATTTAGTAAACTGCAGCGGCAGCATTTTTGCATTCCACAATCCTTTCTCATGTTCCATGTGTAAAACTTTTGAAAAAAGACTGGAGAGAACAGTCCATGGTACCTACACGTATCTCTAAACTGCACCTACTGGTATCTTGCAACCATGAAAATGACACCAGCAAAGAGACATGCTTACCGTGCATAATTCAAACTGCAAGCTGTCAGTTACATGGCTGTTTATGGGAATAGAGCTGCTGCAAAAGAATTCAAGATTAAGGAATCTATTGTGCAGAAGTGGAGGACACAAGAAAATGAGCTCGCCAACATAAAAAGACCAAACTGTGTTTCCACAGAGACAAAGTGAGGAGGCCAAAGTTAGCTGATCAGTTCAAGCAATGGGTCATTGAGCAAAGAACAGCTGGGACAAGCCTACAGTCACCATTCAAATGAATATTGTTGCTGTAAAAACTGATGTTTTTTTTTTTTCACGCATCACCATCACACGACTCCATGGGTGCCCATCTCAACACAACTGTGGAAAACCAAGTCAGGGAACTAATTTATAACTTGCCATCATCCTGGGAGGGCTAACTAAAGAACTCTAACTGTTGAATATTGGAGTAAACAGGAGGTTCAAAGTGAAGTTACCTTAAAGCAGCATCCGGAACGGCTGCAGCTGCTATGGCTCTCGACAACCAGGGAGCATTTATACCAAACATGCCACCTAGAATGCCAGAAATCATACACCCGCCAATCACAATGCCTGTTGAAGTTAAAGCCATCAAGTTTTTTTGGACTCACTACTACAACTATTCTGGATTGTTAACATAGCTTCAGAGTGCTTTGGGGACAAGTCCCAGAGGCCCACCATGCAGCGGACTCGCCGTGCGACACACACTGGAGAAGGAGCCCGTATAGGCGGTTTGATCGCCGGCAGAAGAGCAGCTATCGATGTGGGCTAACAGCTGAGCTGAAAGCTAAACCCTACAAACCACCGCTTCCATCCATCTTTTTCTCCAACGTCCACTAACTAGACAACAAAATAGATTATCTTCAACTGGAACTTTCTTCAATGAGGTAGGCTAGCAATTGCTGCACCCTCATCCTGACAAAGACATGGCTTAACTCATCAATACTGGACAATGGCGTTAGCCTGTAGGGGATTGTTACGTTCCATGCTGACAGAAACTGTGAATTAAGGGGTAAATCCGGAAGTGTACTTTGTGTGTTTACATCAACAACTACTGTTGTAAAATGCTAGATCTGTCACCAGCCACTGCTCTCCGGACATTGAGCTTTTGACTGTTAACTGCACACCATTCTATCTGCCCAGAAAGTTTAATGTTGTTAGCATCACTTCTATTTATGTAACTAACCCCCAGCACTAACACTAAAGAGTTTATGAATGTTCTTTATCAGAACATCAGTGAGCTGCAATCCACACACACGGATGATGTTTTCATCATTGCTGGGGATTTTAACCAGGCCAATATGAAGACTGCTCTCCCTCAATTCTACCAACACATGGATTTTTCAACAAGGGAAAAGAACACACTGAACCTGGTTTACTACAATATGAAGGACTCATTCAGACCCTACTTCGGCTCATCAGACCACATATCTGTGATGCTAATTCCTGCATACAAGCCCCTGCTGATCAGAGCAAAGCCCACAGTGAAGCAGTTGAGGGTGTGGACAGTGGAGGCCTGTTTTGAGTGCTCAGAGGGGGGACATGTTCAAAGCAGAAGCAATATATGACAACTAGATCAACACTGATAAGTACGCCATGGCTTCGTCAGCCTACACCTGGGCCAACCAACGACCGTGGATGACTGTGAAGGTATGGCAAATGCTAAACACATGGAACTCAGCCTTCAAGTCTGGCGACAAGGAGGCGCTGGGGACTGCAAGAGCCAACTTAAACCTAGCCATCAGGTTAACAAAGCAAAACCATGGTCAGAAAATCCAGGGACTTTTCCACAACACCAGCAACACCAGGAGTATGTGGAAAGGCATCAGGTGATTACAGACTACAACACACCCTCCTCCCTGATGGGTGAAGTTGATCCTGACTACCTCAACGGACTAAATAACTTCTTTGGGAGGTTTGAGGCACTAAACAGCATTCACTGTTAAAGCTGGAAAAGAAGGCTGGACACGGATGTTTTGAGGACCCCGAAAAGAGTCAACACACGGAAGGCCTCAGGCCCTGACAACATACCAGGGCGGATGTTCAGGAAATCTGCTGGTCAGCTGGCTGGTGTTCCCAGGGACATTTTTAACACCTCAATGGATCAAGGCACAGTGTCTGTGTCACGTTGTGAAGTTTGGAGACAATATGATTTTTATCCAGCCTTCAGAATCATGATGGGAGTCACAGAAAAAAGGCCGGTAGTCGTTGAGTAAGGTGACTTGACATTTTTTCGACACTGGAAGGATAGTGGCAGTCTTGAAACCTTCCACATTTGACCCATTCCAGTTTGCCTTCTGGCGAAATTGCTCTATTGAGGATGCCATCTCCTCTCTTCACCTCAGCCTTTCACACCTGGTGGAGAAAGACACCCACGTGAGGATGATGTTCCTGGACTTCAGTTCAGTGTTCAACACCGTCTTTCCACAGCATCTGCTAGGAAAGCTGGAACAACTGAGCTTCAGCACCCCCATCCACAACTGGCTACTAGACTTCCTCACCAACAGCCCTAAGTCAGTTCGGGTTGAACAGAACACCTTTGATGTCATCACCTTCAGCACAGACTCCCCTCAAGGCTGTGTCCTGAGCCCCCTATTGTTCACGCTGATGACTCTGACATCCCCAGTTTTGCCACCAATCACATTGTGAAGTTTGCAGACGACACAACGGTGGTGGGCCGCATTAGAGACGACAATGACCAGGACTACAGAGAGGAGGTGGAGGAGCTGGCGGGCTTTGGCAGCAACAACAACATGATTCTGAATGTTGAGAAGATGAAGGAGATCATCATCGACTTCAGGAAGAACCGACCTAGCCATGCTCCACTGCTCATCAACAACTCAGGTGTAGAGGTGGTCAGCAGCACCAATTTCCAGGGGTGCACATAACAGAAAACCACACCTAGTCGTGAACACCACGTCATTGGTCAAGAGGGCACAGAAGCACATGAACTTGATGCGGAGGAGGACGAAAGCCCAGTGACCCCCACCCATCCTCAAGAGGTTCTATTGATGTACCATAGAGAGCATTCTGACCAGATGTCTGTCTGTGGAGGGTGGAGGCTGCAGCGCCTCAACTGGAAGAACATGAGGAAAGTGATCCTACACCATTGCTGAACAGCCACCTGACGCTAAGAATGATGAGAGGGAAGATGAGAGGGAACCTGGCGTGTTTGATACCAGAATTGTCCAGTCATTCAATTCAGACACAGAAGAATGGAATTGTGGAATAAATACTAAAATGAAGTTCAAATAAACCCAATGTTTTGCTTCTGTATTGTTAGATAATTTAACCAAACTAGGTGTTTTGCTTCCATTACCCTTTTTTTTTTTGGTAGATTGTATTTTTTAGCATGTGCCTTATAGTTTGGTGCACCTTATTGTGCAGCATATATGGGAGTCCTAGATCTTTGCCCATTTGTAACCACCGACATATTCACCTTTCTAACTGATTTTCTCTTTCATCCTGTGAAATGGGGACGGCCTTGGAGGTTGTCTGGTTGGTTGTGTCTTTCTTGGACTGGGCGACTTGTGGCTTGAGATGGCACTATATAAATAAACTGAAATGAAAATGAAAAGTTTGAAAAAAAGACCTAAAAAAAGTAAGTATATTTTTACAACACTGTGGTTTGTTTCTGTCCAGTGAGGGGTTTTATGTTTCATGCATCTCAAGAGAGTCATTTAAAAAACTACTGCTAGTTAGTGACATGTTTTTGTTGTCGTTTTTGTTCTTGGTCTTAGACTGTCACACCAATTCAGATAAAAAAAATTATTCCCACAAACCCCACACTTATATAGCTGAGGTTACATGTTGAACCTGATAAACCAGATGAATGTAAACAAGGCAAGACCAAGCTTTCAGCTAATGATACAGTAAGAAACAGTGTTGCATGAAGAGACATGTTAATGCAACCATATGAGCTTCCCTCGGTAAAATGGACATGGCTAGATTAATGTGTGACTCATGCTGTAAGACCTATGTGGAATGAAAACATATCAGTCCTACCTGGTGTAAAAATGTTTATTGAGACCAAATAATTGTAAAACTGAAAAGATCATTTTAACAGTTATACAGTCCAGTTTAATAATCTCCAGGTAAAAATGATGATAAACGGGAAATCAAAGTAATATTCCAGACACACAGGAACAAGGATGCATTGTAGTCGAAGCAACAATGAGTCCGAGAAATGTGGATGAGCTTGTTAGAGGCACATTCACACAGCTTAGAGTTAATCTCTAACACACCCACAGTCAGTGTTTTATTCAGTTTAGATCTCTGTGCACTTTAAAAAAAAAATAAATAATACATGGAAATTCAAAACATGAGCTATTCCATGTAACATAGCCACAGTTTTATATTAAAAAAATAAAAACACTGGTTCACATTTTGTTGACTTTGAGGCTTTTTAACCACATAATTCTTGACAGTATTTGACTACAATAAACAATAACTCATTCAGTTTGGTTTGCATATTCACATAATTTTACCTGGAAAAAGAAACATGTTTTTATTCATCCTTTAGTTACTCATACTACTTATCTACTAAACTATTCTACTCTTTTTTGTGTAAAATATTTAAAGGCTTGTTAAGAATTTCAAAAACAAAAACTCCTTTAAATTTATTTATATGTTAAAAGTCATACATAATATTGGCTAATTCTACTGCTAGTGTCAGATGTCTACTCCTGCATTAAATCAGTGTTTTACCTCTAAAACAGTTCAATTTGACTTTTATTTTTTACCTTGATTTAAAACTAAATATGATGGCAACTAAATAGAAAATAAATACAATTATTTTTGCTTTTTTAATGTGAGCAAATTTTCTCTATAAGATGACATCATCTTTTTTTTCTTTTTTTTTTGTCCTTAATAGCCAACGTAAAGTGACATTCTAAATATATTATCAAACACATATACAATAAACTTTTAAAATGAAAAAAAAACAGCTTTCCATGAGCAGAAGAGCCTTAAAAAATACTTAGATGAAGGTTCTTTCCTACTTATCTAGCTCAAACTTAGCAAAATAGCTATACAATTAGCCAGGTAACACACTTAGCGTAAGAGAGAAAACAGACATATTTCTTCCAAATTCAATATTTTTGTAAAAAACATTTCTGTCTCAATCAAAAAACTATTTAACAACATCAACAAAATGATCAAAACAGTTGGGGATGCAACTGGTCTCTGATGTGCTTGACTGTACAGTGGCAAAGAGAATGAGGTTTAAGCTGAGAACTGTTTTATTCCAAGGAAACCATCTTCTATAGGATTTTTTAATAGTCTTTAAAGCTATTTTAGCAAACGTCTTGTCTTGCCTCTATGGTTCTTGAAGCTATCAGATTATGATAAAGACTTGTAGTTGTTCTAAATCTATTTCCTTTCTTTTTTTATGTTGCTTCTTGGGTCTTTTTGCATCTTTTATTGTTGCCTGATGACAAACATTTCCCCCCTAAGGGATAAATAATGTTTATTGAATTAAATTAGAATGGATTTTATTTATAAGCACTCTGAAGCTGGAATTTTCCAGTTTAGTAGGAGTGTGAGATCTCTGACACTCTTGCTAAGAGCTAACTTCCCACTAAAGTTACCTCTCTGTCACCCATGGTAGAGTCATATCACACCACATTTTTGCCTTTCTTGCCCTTCATGCTGGAGGCCTTCTTGCTTTTTGCTGCTCCTCTCTTTAGCCTCGCACTGCTGCGACCACTGTCTGATGTCATATTTTCCTCTACAATATTGTATGAAGCAACATTCTCCAGGTTCTGGATGTTTTGACAGGTTAAGTGTTCCCAATCAAGGGTTTCCTCTCTGCTGCAGCAGAACCACTTTGTGTAGCTGTAAAAAAGCTCTACCAAGCTGCAAATTGCTGATAGGACCCCCACAGCAAAGAAGAAGAGGAGGAGAATTGTTTTCTCCGCAGGACGGGAGGTGAAGCAGTCCACAGTGTAGGGGCAAGGCGAGCGGCTACAGGGGAACTGTGCTTCCACCTTGAAGCCATACTGCCACCACTGGCCCACCAAGAAGCCCACCTCAGCAGCGAGTCGAAAGATCACATTTATGATGTACAGCCTCCTCAAACGGCGATCATCTATGATGTTCTGAATGTTGTTTCGTTTTGTTTTAGGGCGTGAGGCTTTTTTGTTATGATGATGAGTGGCATACATGAGGAAAACCATAGATGGGGTAGCAATAAGGACTATATGAAACACCCAGAATCGGTACTGGGAGATGGGGAAAGCCATATCATAACACACCTGCTTGCAGCCTGGCTGGAGAGTGTTGCAGGAAAATTCTATTTGTTCGTCTTCAAACAAGTCGCTGGCGATAGTTCCCAGTATCACTATCCGAAACACTAGCATGAGAAAGAGCCAGAAGCGTCCAAGCATTGGAGAGTGGGCCTGGAGAGTTTCAAAGAAGCCACCAAGGAAGTCCCATTCACCCATGGCTGCAGTGCTGTCAGGTATCTCTTAGTGAGAAAAATCCTTGATCCTTGAAGAGCAAAAACTGTATCTGGTTTAAAAAGAAACTCAAATAGAGATAAATATACCCTATATACTGTTAATTGACCTGAAACAAAAACAAAAACATAAATTAGAAAATGGGAAATCCCACAGGTGTAATACGCTAAGGCTGGCTTAACTCTAATTCCTGATTTTGATTTGTTCCAAAGTAAATTTTATATTAAAAAGCTTTACAGAAATACCATTATGACAAGCTAATGTACTAAAATGTAATTTATAATCAATTTATCAGGCTTACAGACATTGTAAAGAAAAGTTCCCCTTAAACAAAAACTACATTACATTTAAATTTATTAAAAAATCAATGTACTTACTGGTTTACCTCCAACTGCGTACTGCTTATAAAGGGTGTATTCAGTCTTTAGTTATGCCACAGCCTTCAAGCCACTTAAGTTTGTAAACAGGTCTATCCTGAATTTTTCTGACGCAAATCTTTTCAAAGGAAAGTTCTTTTATTTTAAAAAGCATAAGCATTTACGAGAAGGAAACCAAAGGAAAAAAATGAAATAAGAAGATATAAACAGAAGCGGGACAGTCCAAAATAACCCAATCCAGTCCTCCATTGGTTTCTCCAGAGGGCTTGATTATGACATTTGTCATGACCTGTTATTGAGCAGGGGGTGAAAGTTTAAAAGCAATTCCTTCTATTCTAATCGAATCGAATCAAATAAAATCCAATCTAATCTAGTCTATTCTAACTTAAACTAATTCCCTAATATCCATCAAGAGACAATAAAAAGACATAATTTTGTCAAAAAATAGCTGTTGAATAACATTGAAAGCCCCTCCTAAAGATAAGGAATGATTTGTTTCATTTTGTTTCCCTGATGTCAAGATAAATCTTTATTATTCATAAAAAGACTTGTTAAACCCTAAAACCTCTGGGTTGTTAAATATAATAAATGTATACCTCTCTATTATAATATAGTTTACCCTACCTATAGTATAATCTAGACATTTTAATGTTTAATTTCATGTCCTTCAGGAGTATGTTTAGTCAAGACAGAGTCATTAGGATAACAGTAATCATTTTCATTGCATCAGTCACAAAGCTAGCAGGAATGAATGGGGAGATACGGGGGGTCTACATAGATATAGTATAATAATAATGCAATTACTCTTCTTAAGGATCAGATTTGATGAAGTAAAACAACCATCTATTATAATGGTAGCAAAAGGGACTAAGCACATGAACAACAAAGGAATTGGCCACCAAATATTGAAACACCCTATCATTTCTCTGACTAGGCATCACACATGTGTAACATTCGGGTATTAGAATTCGTGGACCCAGGATTCAACCACACAGCAGAGGGATCTATTTTAACAGTTTGTTAAAAAGAGTTTTGGGACGGGGACAGCAGCAGGAGTCAACCACAGGAACCAGTATTTCTCAGGGTGGTAGGGATGAAAGCCCAGAGTAAGGCTCAGAACTGTGTAGCCAGGCTGCCAGGAGTCTGAAACGTGCTCAAATAACTGAGACGGAGGGGAAGAGCAGAGATCAGAACCGGGGAGGCAGATGGCTGAGAAGACTCCAATCCAAGATCCAGCATCAGAGCCGTAGTTGTAGCAGGGGTCAAAACCGGGTGATCAGATGACTGAGATGAACTAGGAACACAGTCCAGAATCAGAATCTTAGTCCAGGCGAGGGTCAGAACCAGGGGGTCAGATGGCATGAAAAAGTCCAAGGCAGAATCCAGATACATGATCAGAGACAGAAAAAGGGTTTGAGATAGACAGGTACAAAAACAGATCCAACAGGGGCTCAGAATATCTTAAGGTTTCAGGGGAAAACTGGTCACAACAGGCAAGCAGGCAAAAAAAAGCTGGACGTGACTCACCATGAGGTTGACAAAAATCTGGCACCAGTGTCTGGTCTGAGGTAGGCTTGTACAGACAGGCGCACAGGTGGATGAGGAGAAGAGAACCAGAGCAGATTGAGATGATTAAGTAATCAGACCAGAGCTGGTGGCCAGAATCATAAAAACATGTGCCCCTTTTCCACCGGAAGAACCATGGTTGTAGAACTGGCTTGGAGTCCGTGCCTTAGAATCTTGGTACTTGGTTCCAAGCCGATGCCTGTTTCGACCAGCTGTAGAACCGGGTGCTCCCTCATCAGGGTGGGGTGCTTCGTGGGTCTGGCCTGGGGTCTGTTACCCTCCATCGGGGCGGGGCTTGGGACGCCTCGGGGCGTCCTACGGTGGCTGCTTGCGGTGCTCTCGGGGTATTCCATGGTGGCGGACGTGGGCTACTGGCCTGGTAGCTGTGCCACTGCTGGGTGGGTCCGGGGTGGGTCCGGGGTCTGGGGTCCCTGGGGCGTGGGGCCCTCGGGCGGGTGCCCCAGTGGAGCGTCGGGGGTTGGAGTTCTCTGGGGGGTGCTGCTTGGGGTCTGGGCCGGTGTACGCCCGGCTGTCCAGCCCTGGTGTGCTGGGGGGCGTGTTGAGCTGGAGGCGGGGCACAGACACTAACACCTGCTAGTGGGAGAAGGGGAGGGAGGGGGAGTGGGAATGATCACGGCCTGGATGTCTTTCGTCGCTTCTACTTCTGGCTCCCTGTCTCGGTCTTGGTGCATGCCGTCCCTAGGTGCGGGCTTTGCCCGGGGTGGGGGTTCTGCTTGGTTGGTGCGGGCTGGCCAGCCAGGGTTCTCTTCCTTTTCCTTTTTTTTTGGATGGTCAGGATGGGGGAGGGTGGCGGTGTTGGCTCTGGTGGCCATCTAGCTTCTGGGCTTTGCCGCCAGTCCCTGGCCCCCGGGCTATGGTGGTGCGACTGGTGTGGCCCTCCTCTCCAGGGGGGATCTCGGGGAACGGGGGTGCCTATTGGAGTCAGCGGGGGAGCTGGCTCCCCCGGTTTCCTCCCTCTGACTGCTCCATCACACTGCCACACATGTAGGATTTTTGGGAGGGGGTCGTTATTGGAGGGCCCCACCTTCTGCTGATATCCCTCACTCCAATTTTATTTTGCACTGTAGACACTTCCATTGTGAGGTTTCTCACATTAACCAGCTAGAGAGACGCTGAATGGAATTCAAAAAATAATCTTAATTTATTACAAAAAAGTCAAAAAATAATCAAACAATGAAGATTTGGGCCCAAACTGAGGTCAACATAACAAACTACAACTCAGGTAGTAACACAAAGAACTCAAGCACAAAACTGACCTAAC
>JAUZNJ010039721.1:0-10628 GCA_034780135.1 Jordanella pulchra | reverse complement strand
CATGCTGCTTTTCTGTTTTGTCCTTTGCAATTAAAATATTTATGTTGAAATGGTAATTGTCTTTGTTAAATTACTTTAAATTACTTTGGACCTCAAATTGAAAGATGCTGCTGATCTGAAGATATTCACTCAGCTATGCAAAACATAAAGGGGTGCCAATAATGGTGAGCAGGACTGTATATTGTAAAAGATTTATGAACTGAAACACAACCGTACCATGCTTTATTTTCCCTGTAATTTAGAATCTAAGAGATCAGATACTGAAGGTTTGGAACAAATCCAAATATGAATGTGGACGCTATAAGCTGCAAAACTGCTGCAGTGTTATAAAGGAGTCAATTGTCCGTGTGATTGTAAATGTCTTATTTTATTATTTCTATGTTGCTGTATGCTGGTTGGCATAAAGCTGTAACTATAGCAATCAAAACCCCCACAACTCTGTCTGATATAAGAGCAGAACCTTTACTGAAGAACAGATTATTGTATGGATTTCATCTTGCTGAGTTGGGTACTATTTTGTGCATATTCTGCATTGTTTTCTAAACTTTATAGACACAAATGGAACTTTAAATCAATTTTGTGTCTGCTAATGATACTTCATATATGGGATTTTTCCTGAAGAATTATGGGGTTTGTTTATGTTATATTTTTGATCTTCACTTCATTACTCAGTAAAATATCTAGATGTTTCTAGGGCAGTATAAAGGAAACATCAACCTGGAGAAACATAAATAATTTGCAGTTGTAAAGATTTTATTGACATGAATGAAATAAGTTCTTTGGCGCTCAGATCCCAGCAGAAGACTTTGATGCCTTGAATTGCTGTGTGCTTGGATAAATTGTTTAGGATTAGATGTGGCAAGGTGCACACTACAGAGGGCCGGGTGAAAGTCACACGCTAACCAGTCAGCCAAAGGGATATCCCCTTGGCCAAGTAGCCAGGGCGCATGATCTACTGGAGGTATAGTGACAGTCTGGGGTCCTGTCACATCGAGTTAGAGTAGTTGTCCCTCTGGGAGCAAGACACTGATGGTGGTATAAGCTAAGGGACTAATGGGAGTGAGAATAGCCCGAGATTGAGGCCTCACCTCAAATTTTGAGGTGAGGCTAATTAGAGTCTTCGACATTTTTTTGCCAAAACCTAATATGATAAATTTTCACTCATTTGCATCAAGGTGAAAAAGAACTGGCAAAAATAAAAATAAAAAAGTCTTCATTCAGATATTCACTGTACTGAATTTAAAGTTATGAAAAAAAAGAGAAAAGTATTGTCTGGAGGTCCTATCTCTAGAGTTATGCTGTTTGTCTGTTGTTGAATTGTCAGTTAACCAAAATCTTTTGCTGTTTAAGTTTATTTTAACATCTTCTAAATTTTGTTATGCTACTTTTTCTCTTGGGAAACACTATTAAAGGGATGCAATAGTGGAAAACTGACTGTGCCTGAAAAATAATACAAATGATGGGCTGATGATACCTATTGAAAATCATGATTAAAAATATCATATAAGGAAAGGAGCTCAAATCAGCATTCGGTCTAAACTAATATGAACTAAAAAGGTAATCGGTTGTTATTAGCAGGTCTTCTCCAGTAAATCACTTCAGCATCCCTTTTTAATTTAGCTCTAAATTATTACAGAGCCATAATGTGCCAAAAACTGCCATAAAATACTTTAAGTAGCATGTTTAAAACGCTAGTAAATTTCACATTGTATGCACCTCTGCAGTTATGACAATACATACTAATCAAACTTTTTTGATTAAAAGAAAGGCAAAACTTTTTTCTGTTTTGGTGCATTCAGACCGGGTGTGGTGGCTACGGTAAGGGCAGTGGATTCATATAGAACTCCTATGCAAACCACGCAGGGAAATGCGAGGAAGCAGCCAGCAGTGGACTCCACACGCTCTGCCTTCACCTACTGCAACTACATAGAACTGAATTGTTATCAACCTACGATGTTGCATCAAATGGATTATTAGGCCTCTGACAACCATTAGTCTACCAATTGAGCTACCTGTTCAGACATATTGCTAAGTTGTCTGGACAGACTGTTAGATTTCAGATGTAGATTTGAGCCCACACAATAGAGTTTTCTGAGTAGGGACCTGTTTTTCAAAACTGTTTCCAAAAATATTGGTAGTGCCGAGCCCTCTTAGGTCAGCGGGAAGTTACCTTTTATTTTGTATTGTATTCTATGTTTAGTTCATTTGTTTTTCCTGGAACAAAACTATCATAACTACCCATAACACATATTAGAATCACACAGACAGTGTTACAGTAGATGGTCACGTATTAGAGAAAAACAGGTCCAGAGGGAGGCGTCATTTAGATATGCATCCACCCTCAACAATTTCCTTTGGGGTCATGAAAAACAGCAAAGATGAGTATAAATACTCTGAAGAAGGAATGCTGTATGTGATGCTTTTGTATCAGTGCCTGATTTGAAGAGAATTATGTTTTATGGAAAGACTTTGGTCTAAACTGATAAAACACCCCCAGTGGTTTGGCCTGATTAAGATCTCCTAAGTGTCTTCATTTTTCCTGCTTTTTAAAACGAGAATTCTTCTACGCGACACCGCATGAAGAAAGTGGAGCGGTGATCACTGAGGATAAACAGAGCTGAACTTTTCTTTGAAATCGCGACCAATCAGTTTTTAGGTAAAGCTTTTTTCATATAAAATGGAATACAGAAAAAATAATGTTATAGGAAGACATAATTAATGCTCTCAAGAGGTTTTTGGATGGCTTTTAAAAAATGCTGTTTTAATTTAGTCATGGAAAGACTATTTATCGTCCTTCCTTACATCCAGCACAGACCCTTTCTGTCGCTACCCATTCTCCAGCAGCAATTCTGCGTTGGTAGATCTACACGGAAGTAACACCAGATCCAAGCGTCCTCCAAATGCAGCTCTAGCGGAACTAAAATGGTCTCTTTTTTTCAGTGCTTCTCTGAAAATTTATGGTACTCCCAAGCCAATTCAAAAGTTGTGCATAGAGAACAATTTAGCAGCAGTACGTGAAGTTTCACCTGTGCTTTTATTGTGAAATACTGACAGTGAGAGCTTGACAATACCATGGGGTAGCCAAGGGTAACGGCAGGTCCAAATGAAGTATCTAGGATATTGATCAATAACAACAATAACAATAAATATTAAACAATCACCCACTGAAAAAAGTAAACAAACCCACTGTTAGCTATAGTCAATGCCAGTACAGGAATGATGAGCAATAACTTTATGGCGACTTCATCGGCCGAAATTAAAAAAATATATCCAAATCAGCTCAAACAGCTGTTTTACCTGCTCAAATCAAGTAGCACTGATAATTATTATTGAATTCGGAGTTTGATGGGGTGATAGTTAACCACTGGGTGACATAAAAAATAATCTTTAATATCTCTGAAACTACAGCAGCATACGTAATCTATTTTAGTTAATTTATTTTCTAAAAATGAACATTTTAATTGCACAAGCCTGCACTAATGAAGCACTAAACATTCATTCTATTGGCTGATATTTTTTCATTTGGGTGGGGTGTTGACTTCACGCAGCTGAAGCACCCTAAATTTGAAGGGTGTAAACACTGCATCTGAAATGCATATGGGCTCATGAAAATCTCCACGGCCACCGCGCCCGGTCTGAATGCACCATTAGTATGCAAATTTCTCATTAATTTTTAGATTAAAGTTACACTCAAAATCACTATTCACAGCTGAATTTATAAACTCTGCGACCTCACTCATTTCAAACCAGTTGTAGTTAATTATTTCTACTTCAAACAGTGTTTTTGTAACCAGTTGCTGTGCTATGTTTGAGATCAAACATTATATAAAAACTGACCAAGGGTCAAGCATCTATAAAAAGAGTTGTTCAATTACATGATAGGATGGCATCAAGCCAGTTCTCTGGAAGCTGTGGAAAACCAAACTGGTTATTTACTGTGCTTTACAGAATAATAAAAGAATTAATTAAAACACCAGCCCTCTTAAGTAAAAAAAAATCTCTGTGCCCAAAGTAAACAGAAATATAATTTTTATGGTTCAGCTTCGTACACAGGTTTATCGTGTTTTTGCAGAATACAATTCTGTGTTATGCCTTTTGATTAACTGGCTTACACAAGCTTGTGTTATTGATGACATTTTCCAAAGAAGTGGTACATGAAAATCAGAGCAAAAAAGAACACAACAGTTGGGGGACTTAAATTGGTTTGCTACATATGTTAAATGCTTGATGTAAGACTTCCCAATTAAAAGCTGAGAACAACTGTGATTACAGCTATTTTGCAACTCAACAGAGCCAATCAAGACCAAGTTAATCTTTCATGTGCTTTCCTGGCAATAACATGAAACTTTCTCTGCAACAGGGTAGAAAATGAAATATTTTAATAATCATACATAAGCTAAAGTTGGTTATTTATACCTTGGGTGTATATACTGTAATATATATGCACTATATGGGATAAATCTGTATTTTCACATTTACGTAAATTTAACACATATTCCTCTTTTTTTTAATGATTTTTAACTTGTATTTTAATTGGATTTCTAACTGCATTGTGTCATTTTTGCAACAGCTTCTATACTTTAATAACAATCACATGAGATTTTGGGATGATGTCGTTTCTATGAAAAAAAAATGCAAACTAAGAAAATTTCTTAGTCTAACTCTACTGTTTTCTCAGATATATTTTTTTCAGAAAGAAAATAAATCAATGAATCATATTTAAATTTTTTTTTTAAATGTAGTTTTTAAAAGAATTTTTTTACTTTTATATATTTTGCTTTTCAAATTTTATTAACACTTTCTTTATATTTAATTTTTTCAAGCTTTTCTTTTTTTTCAAAAATAGGTTTTATGAATTGCATTCTTCAGGCACAGGGAAGCTGGTCACAGCTGATGAGATGATGGATTAAGGGAAATACAAGGGAAACGTGAAAGAAATCCTTTTAGAAGCCTAAAAAAACTGCCTTGTGTTGGGGTCATTGTTCTTGGTGGTTACAGGCACAGTAACACAAAACATATGACTAGATTTACAAGAAAGGGGTTTAAATCAAAGCATGTTCATGTGTTACTGTGGCCTACTTATAGCTAGTATGTCTGATTGCAAAATATAGTAAGACAGCAAACTTTAAGGGCTCTCAACCAACAAAGCAGAAAATACCTAAAAAGGTCTCCATTCACAGCTGTAGCAGAAGTAAAAATATATCAATAAAGAAAAACTGCAGCTCTTTTTATGTTTTTTTTTTATTTAAAAATTTTAAACCATGGATCATTTTAAGTCCACTTCACAGTGGGTCCATCACATGAAATGCTGATAAAATACAATACTGTTTTTGTTACACAATTTAAGGATGAATTTTTCTGTGTGAGTCCTTGGTGACCAGGCTGAAATACTGCACAACCTTCTAAGGGGAAGTAAGAGACGCTGACAAAATGTGGGGGTGGGGGGGGGTGGAGGTGGGGTGGATACAAGAGTGGCTGGTTTAGGGACTCCTAAAAAGACAGAAGCAAATAACCAGGTAAATCATATTCTTTTAGATAATCTAGTTAATCTATTTTTATTTAAATGCTGCTATATGAATCTCCCCTCTTTCATTTAAGTCAGAGCCCTGTGGTTAGTATTGATTTTAGTTGCAGTGCATTTCTTACCAAACACAGACTTAGTTGCAAGCCTTGGTACACTTAAAGGGTATTATGAAGCAATCATATTTCAGATATCATATATTAATGTAACAGATATATCTCTCAAAGGAGACAAAAATCTGATCCTTCTTGCCCATTCTCCCATGGTAGCAGTTCCCAGGGGAAACAGGAAACAATAACCCCAAAAGATAACCTGAATAACTATTCATTTCTTTCTGACAGATGACACAGATTGATGCATAGCCTGTAGATTTACTTGATTCATCAAAAAACACACAAAGAGCCCAACGGAGGCTGAAAGAAGAAAGGCGGAAAAATCATTTGAAATCTGCTGAATGGGTCGCTTTTGAGTGCTATTTGCATAATTGTTTGTTTGCTTTGAAAAGATGAATAAACCAAAATACATGTGAGGAAAAAAAGGAAAGTCTATCTGCAAAATAGTGTCCACTAACTAAGAATACAACAGAATATGAGTGCCTCTGCATCTCTGTTAATGAAATTGAGATTACACTGTGTCAGTTTGAAGTATGATCACAAAGAGAGTAAGAGGGGAGGGGGTCAAATTGTATTATTTGGTTCCAGCCAAGCAAAGACAATAACATATGAACCCCCAAAAGCTGTGAAAATGCTTCTATGATAATAGTCATGAAGCCCAAAAAATGATTATCTATTAAAAATGAATAATGCACAAAGCCTATCTTTTTATTAGAAACCATCTAAAGATTGCTGACAACCTTCAGTTCAGCACTTTGCGTGAGACGATTTGATGACAGTTTGTCATCTTGTTGCTTCAATTTCTCTGTTTATTTGACACTAGCTCATGAATTCTAATAAAATATGAAGCTAAGTGAGATATTTTAATGCATTTCTTATTTTGAATTGCAGATTTTCTCTCCTGATTCGCTCCATAAACCCAAAAGACTAACATGGTTCTCATCAGTATGGTTCATTTTAGTAATGGAGTGGTAATAGAATTTTGTGTCATGATTAAAGTCTTCAAATTCATCATGTTTATTATTATCATCACCCTTTGGTTAAAATATGCATAACGTTTTATTACACACTCAAGTTTGCCAGACGTCTTACTAAGGATACTTAGAGTCAGCATAATCACTTTCATATCCTGTTGCATAAATGTTAATATAGACTAGTAGAGGTTGTATTAGTTCTTGTAAAATTAGTAGCTTTAATGATATTTGTTTGTCAGACCCTGGTGCAGGAATCAATGGAGAACAGATGATGAAATCAACAGTCTTTTCACATAACAACAGTTACATTGGCAACAGTGGCTGAAGAATTAGAGGTTCATCCTGTAACCGTTTGGTTGCCAGTTTAAGAAACTGCTCCATGAATGTGAGTGTGAATGGGTTAAGCCGTTTGGAGTCCTTGGACTCAATAAAGCGCTTTGTAGCACTGGTCATTTACCTAATTGACATCTTTCTTACTACTCTGGGAGCAGGTTCCAGAAACACACTAGGTAAGGAAAGTAGGTGGATTGTTTGAAATAATCCTTGATGGTGATGATGATGATGATGTTAACTGGGTTCTTACTGATGGTGTAGCAGAATAGGCTTTCAGTAGAGAGAGAAGAATTTCCCCACAGGGACTGGTGTTGGGAAGCTATGTGATCTGGAGTGGATTCCTGAAGATTTTTCTTTCCCAAAACTAACTGCAGAGGAGTGGATGGTGCAGATGCAGATGTGTTATTTAAAATTATTACGATTAATTTCTAAAACACATTATTTGAAGTTTTTATTATCTCTAAGCCCTAATTATCAAAATTAGAAGTAATAACAGTTTGGAATATGTAACTCTGGTTGTAGTGAATGTATTTAATATATAACTTTTTGCTTTGCTGAACTTTCTGCAGTGTTCTAATTTCTTCAGCTGTAGGCTATATCTGGTTTCAGACATAGGTGATCTCACTCAGACACAATACCTCATTCTTTTAGTGGAACCCTTTAAGATATAAAAAATATATAATCTAATACAAGTTAAAATTTAGAACCCACAACTAAATGTCTGACTTGAGAATCCAAATATATAAACAGAAGAAAAACAAATCAGATTTAAAAAGACACAGATTAAAAATCTGGATTTTTCCCTTTGCTTTACTTTTGCTTTTACAGAAGTCAGCAAAAGAGATTTAACTAAGTGAAAAGCATTAAGATTGTTTGTGGATGAATCCATGACAACATGGAAATAACAAAACACAATTTAGGAAAGTCACCTGACAAATCACAAAAGATAGCAAATATTTGGCTGTACATCATTTGAAATGGGCTCAAATAAAGTAAGACTTTAACTAGCCAGACATTGTACATAAAAATACACCTGTGCTGTTTAAGTGACCAAAAGAACAAACAAAAAAACAGATAAAAAGGTTTGCATCAATGGCCTTTGTACAACTACTTTCTCATAAAGAAATGCTATACCCAAAATCTGAACAGCAGAATAAGAATTTGACACTAGTTAAATTGAGCATTGGCTAAATAAAATTGAATAGCTCAAAAAAATCGAAGAATAATTGCCTAATGCTACTCAAATATGCCATAATGATGACGAAACAGTGGCAAACAACACAGCAACATTTCAAAAATTTTTTATTCTCTCTTCTTTCTATAAAAAAAAATCTTTTATTAGTTATTAACAGGACAGACCTGGGGCAATCAAAAATAATGTTAACACTGTTTTCTGGCAGTATCATTTAGAGCAGCAATAGATGTATGCACCACAACACAGAGAAGAGCTGTGCAGCTAATGGCCTGTTTGACTCAGATTGGTAAATTGTGTCAATTCAAGTAATCATACATATATAGTGGTAATAAAATATTACAGAATCATCCAGTCTAATCCAAGTAGGAAGACAGACTCAAATTTAATTACTATTTTAAAGTAGTTATAATTACACATATTATTTATTTTAATGCAGTGGTTCTCTTTCTGGTTCTCAAGTACTATTGCCCTGCATGTTTTAGATGCCTCTGTATTAAGGCACACATAAGCAGCCATCCAGTGCTGCAGATGGATGATTCATTTAAGTCAGGTGTGTGGCAGCAAGGGGACACCTACTGTAAACACAGGCTGGGCAGTGGTACTTAAAGAACAGGATTGAGGACCACACTTATAATCTGTATATCCTGTATAAAATGGCCATTTTAACCATGATTCAAATGACCTAACCAAAAGTCCATCAATAAGCAAAGTCCAACCAACAAAAGACACCCCAAGGCGGGTGGATCTTTGATTTGCATCTGACTTGGAACGTGCTTAGAAGGACAGACCTCCATGCTGCTTAAGAACATCACTGCTCCAACGA
Organism: Jordanella pulchra; assembly: GCA_034780135.1. Lineage (NCBI taxonomy): Eukaryota > Metazoa > Chordata > Actinopteri > Cyprinodontiformes > Cyprinodontidae > Jordanella > Jordanella pulchra. The sequence continues at coordinate 1,669 of JAUZNJ010039721.1, read as the reverse complement.
CAGATTCCTCTGGTGCAAACCAGCAGACTGACAAAGACTCTTGGATAGGTGTCGGAACGTCTTCAGACAAACTGCAACAGTGTGGTTGCCTCCAATTTAAGCTTCTCTTGTGGTTGTCATGATCTAGCTGACTGAGAATTTACATAGGCAAGCTCACAAATCCAATTCCTTCTCAAGGCATGTTCAAGGCAGAGCTGCTTTTATATCCCACATCGGCAGAGCTACCATAAATTTATCTAGATGTTGTCCCAATATCTCTGGAGCTAACAACAATACTGATTCAAAATCAGATGCAGCAAGCTGTTTAAACATAAGGAGGGCACAAAACAGACAGTTTTAATTATGCCCAAGACAAGTAAAAAAAGCAACTGAACACATCAATGTTTACTGTTTACTAGCAAGGAAAATAAGTTGATTTGGGGGTGATATTTCCTTTAAGCAGCACTCTATTGCAGAGCCGAATGCTCTTTGGCTCCAGATAGCTTCACCTTGTCAGTCTGAGCTGCATCAGCAGGTGACTTAGAGGGGGATAATCCCTGTGAACCAATTATCCTTCACAACCAAAGTCATCACACGGTCCCAGCTGGGTTTATTTCAACAGTCGACCAATCAAAGAGAGGAAATGAAGGGAAGCTTTTAAAAGACACAAACAGGTTTCACAACCCCATGAAATCTGCAAATGGGGTTGTGTATATCAGCACCTCCCACGAACCATACGTTTCAAAGAATCCTGGTAATTTCAACTGCTGCTTTCCTGAATCTTTATCCTAAAATAAACTGTTTGGTGACAAACTAGACTGGTGCATCCACATCGAATAATTGGTTTTCATTCCAAAGCAAACACAGAGACAGTTAATCTGCAGTCACACTATTTTGTCACCGTAATCATCCCTAAAGAGTTCAGCTACTTTCCATTTAGGATTTAGTCATCATCGTTGTGTCATGTAGTAAAAGTCCCTGATTCTGAATTCTCCTTCACTGCTTTCACCCCCTTGAAGCAAAGAGAGAGTCCATTTAGATGGGTGGTGGCAATGGTGGGACTCCCCCACCAAAAAACTCATTCTACATATTAAAATCGAGAACTGATGACACACTGAGGAGACCGATGAGATATGTATTAGAGTTCGGCTTATGGCATTCATTTCATATTCTTCCAATTTATTCACTCAAATAAAACAAACGCTAATCTAATAATAACAACGAGGGGAAATTACTTCTCACCCATGTTCTGTCACACTCTGAAAATATGTGTGCTTGTTTGCCTTCAGTATGTGTGTGAATGCATGGATTTTGTCTGTAATTAAAGTTACAGTTTACACTTAGTAAGATGGCTGAATATGTGTGTATGTGTGAAAATGACAGACTGAAACAAATTCCTCTTACCATTATCTTTATTAAACGCAGTGATCTGAGCTGCGAAGGGATTACCGACTTAGTCTTTCTGTATATTACTTACTTTTAATAAAACTTTAAGGCTGTGCTTACATTTCATATCTGGATGGGACATGCGGTAGGAATAGCCAATGAGTACTAAGATGACATTAGCTCGATTTCATTTAAACAATGACTACACAAGGATGTCTACAACATACTATTCAATTCAATTCAGTTTATTTATATAGCGCCAAATCACAACACATGTCATCTCAAGGCACTTCACAAAGACAGT
>JAUZNJ010039720.1:0-10628 GCA_034780135.1 Jordanella pulchra | reverse complement strand
CTTCTACATGCTTTGCAAGTGGAAAACCTGAAAAATCAACAGTGTATCAAATACTTGTTCTCCCCACTGTATATATAAATATATAGATATATATATTAATAAATTCTGCATAATACAAGCTATATTTTTAAATAAACAAAAAAACACCGTCATGTCTCTCTACTGGTGTCTTTTTAATAGTAGTCTTTCATATTCACATGGAGTCACACACTTAAAGGGACATATTGTAAATTTTAAGAATACAACCAGAGAATCACTCAAACCACTTTATCAAACAAATGAAAAACAAAAGTCAGAACTGCATTTATAATCAAGTTTATAGGGATTTAAAATATCTTGCTGCAGAACTGTTTATTTATAAATGTGGTTTGAACATCAGATCATTTAATCCAGAGGAAATTTGAAGATATTTTCAGCTAACAGGTCTGTTCCAGTACTCATGTTCTATCACCCATTTACCTAACCTCCTCCTGTATATTGTACAAATAGTACTTTGTACTTGAGGTACTTTACATAATACAGTTTCCCAATATAACAAAAACCTTTGCTCAAAAGCTAAACAAATAATTTATATTTTCATGTTACCACTACGAGTTGGCTGCCATGTTGCTGCTGCTTCTTTTGAAATGTTGATTTGCTTTTGTGTGTTTTTTGTATGTGATGTTGGATGTTTGTGTATTTTCATGTTCTGCAGACTTGGAACCAACCGTAAAACAAGACAAAACAAAATGCTGATCCAGCTCCAATGTTTTCCTATTTATAAAACTATGATAGAATAAACCTCATATGTAATGAAATACTTCTTTTTATGCTGTAGCTCTATTACTACTATATACTCTGAAATAATAAGGTGTCATGTTATTTTTATAATAAAATTCCAATTTTCTTAACACTTATTAGGAAGCTGAATAGTGACTTTCAACAGGTGACAGTCACCTCTTTATTACCAAATAGCCAATAGGATTCACTGTTATGACCAATCCTGTACGACTCGAAGAGGGAAAAAAAAGTGTTATCTAAATATACATTTCAGCAAAATCTGTCATTCTGACAGGATGACAACCTGATGCCAACATTGTGGAATGTTTCTATGTTTTACTCAATGAATTGTTTTCTATAATAACTATAAGAATCCATAAAATGTTTGTTTTTGTTTAAAGCAATTCAGTCTGTTTACAATGGGGAAACACAGTTTTGGTTTTTACAGAGTTTAGAAAAAATTTCTATTGAGGTTTTTTTTTTATCAGATATTAAAAAATAAAATTTAAACAGAAAACCTAAATTAAAGAATAATAGACAATTTTATGCAGTTAGTGCTGAAGCTACAGGAAGCAAAAAAAATAATAAAAAATAGCTCTCTAAATTTGCCCTAAATTTCTAGATATAATTGCAAAATATTTCACAGCTATGGCTCCTTTACAGAGTATATCTATCTAATGGTGTTAAAGCAAAAGTTGCTAAACAAACTTAGAAAAACAAACATTTTTACAAAGGGAAATTGAAATATTTGTGGAAATATTGAGATTATAAATTCTTATGCACGAACTAGCACTGCTAGTGCAGCACAGCTAGCTGCAAAAGAAAGATGTGCTTAAGATTTTTTGACATGTCATGATTTTTCATATCATGGCAAAACTTTTGAAACAATGGGCTAGAATAAAGAATTAACTGGTGCCAAATAAAAAAGTCCACAAGCATTTGTTTTCTGTCTGCATCGTGACTCTTTAAAGCTAAAGACTTTCAGTTTCTGTAAAAGCATAGACTGTAGCCAGAATTAAGGGATCTTATCATCCTTCCTGAACTCTCATGTTAAGTTTATAATTCGAGGTAAGAATTGACCATTTAATTTAATTATTCATGAAAAATTTGAAATTTAGTAAGATAAAATCCAGACTCCAAGGAGATTGATATCAACCATGAGTTTCATGTACTGTTACAGACCTTGGTAGCTAACAACAATGCAGAGCTTGAATGCTGTTGAATGTTAAAACTTCTCTGATTGAGATCATGAGAAGATGTGTATTAAATAAAAGCTTGTTGGGATCTTTAAAAAATAATATCCTGATAATTTTACAGATGTGTTCACTCAAGTACAGGAATAAACAACTGGAGGGAATGATGCAGTTTATTCTACAAGAGGTGAAGACTCAATACAGGGGTCAAGGTTCATCGCCGGGAGGAGTGACGACCACTTCCCTGTGCTCTGTCGCCACTGTGACCTGTCGCCAACATCACCTCTTCTAGAAAACTAGTGAAAAGAGAAAAAGTGTGATTACATTTTCATATCACATTAAACTGTAAATGTTGAATTTTAAATGTTTTTTCTGTATATTGAAATATATAAATCTGTGTCGGGTTACCTTTTAAGCTATAAAAACAAAAAAAAAACAACATTTTTGGCATATAAAACATATTACCTTTTTTCTGAAAAAAAAAACAACAAAAATTTGTTTCTTTCAAAGAGTTCCCAGTTCAGAAATAAAATAACTCAGATACGATCATCTGAAACCTTTCTGCTTTTAATCGATTATTAACTAAATTGGTTGCTGGAGTACCACAAGATGAGTGTTTGGGTCCTCTTGGTTTTACTTGCATCCTCAGAGAAGTCAATCTATTGAATTAAAATAAAAATCACATGAACGTCCAACACCTCTTAGTGTTGTGGATGGCGCTTCCTCCCAGGACGATCCGCACCCCGGGGGTATTACGGTTCAGGTTGTAAACAGTCAAAGCTTCTTCATATGTGGCTCCACCAATCAGGAACACAATAATGTCTTGAGGCCTGGAACATAATTTCATATCATAAAGAGCTATCTTAGAATCTGGTTTACCTTTAATCATTAAAAGCCCTGAATTATATAACCTCCATTGTGACACGTGCATCAGGGTAAGTGATTTATAAGAAAAACAGTAACAGATTTTCAGGTGTGTTCACCTGTCTCTGAGGCTGCTGGCTCCCAGGTATGGAAACTGACTGTCTTTGAGTCGACCTTTAATCAGCTGATCCAGAGTTTCATGCAGCAGAGGGTGATGCTGTGTATACACGTTTTCTACACCCTGAGAAAATAAATTAATAAAATCAACATTTTTTTTATTTTTTTTTCTAAACATTATATAATGGTATAATAAAAACACATGCTTTATCAGATATATTTGATAAAGTTGGTAAAGTTAAATGTTTTTATACCTTAAGTCCTTTGAAGAACTGTTTGGTGATAGCAACAGCATCTGTGGGTGTGATGAGGTCACTTCCTCTGATTCTCTTCCCACCATACTCTACAACTGACTGAACCATCTGCAACAAAAATGAGCGACAACATTTTTAGCTACCTTAGACTTCTGCTGCGCCCCAGAGACAAAAAGCCACAGATACATGCTTATTTTAGTGTGAATAAAATTATCAAAAAGATCAAGTGTTTTGATTACCCTGCGGTAGCGTTCAGACACTCCCTTCCTGCTCAGCTCCTCCATTAGAGACAGGAGGATGCTGCTGTTGTGGCGCTCGTATCTTAAAGCATAGAGCATGACGAGACGGACAGCGTCCAGCTCAGAGACACGAGCATTCTGCAGCAACCTTCGCACATTCTGAAAGAACAAACATGTCGGATTTTTATGTATTGTTTAGATTTGGAGACGGTGAAGAACATGAATGATCAGCGGTGATACCTGCTGAGCACTCGAGTGGTCGTTCTGACAGGCCAGCTCCTGCTCCACCTCTGACACCTCCATCAGCTGCCGCTCTGCCACCAGCCGGGAAAGCTCCCCCACCACTGTCACGTGCTTGGACACGGTTCCTGACATCTTCTTAAACTGGGGGTAGTTATCCACAAATGCCTGCAGGAGACAAGGAAACCCAATGTCTAGACTTGTAGTGTGGATCGTTATTAAAAAACAATTGATATATTCACTGACCGACCTTCATGTCAGCAATGGACTCCAGCTTCTGTTGACCTTTAGGTTTCTTCTTTTGGAAATCTTCCATTAAATTTTTAATGTTGGTGCCAATCTCCCCAAAATTCAGGTACAAGTTCTAAAGTTGAAAGGAGGTCAAAATGAAACTGAAAACAGCAGCAAGAGCAACACAACAAAACAGCACAGTTATTTACACATGCTACAGGATTTATAATCATAATTTGAGATAATTTGTTTTAGTGTTGCTCAAAATAAATTCTTGATGTTTTTCCTACAAGCAGAAAAATGTTTACAACTTGGCTGAAATATCCTGCTGTTCCTAAGACTGTGGAGGGAATTTTGTTACATTATTGTTGCAAGAAAAAATATATTTTGTAAATGAAAATGAAAAAAAAAATAATAAAGAAAAAAACATTTTGTAAATTAACATTTGGATTGCCTTTTTTTCAAATTTCAAAAATGCAATCCAGAAATAAAAAAAAAACAACAACATTTCAATCAGGTTTAGAGAGTAAATTTGCTGTTTTCTCAGTTTTTTTCAGATTTAGTTTTCTATCTTAACTTATTCAAATTCTAATAATTATTTTTTTTATATTATACACATTAAATACATTTTATTTTTCCAAATTTAAGATTTAATATTGACTCATAGCTTTTCAGATGCGTTACAAATAGGACTCTTCTCAAATTGCATTTCACAGATCATATTCTCTTCCCTTCTGCGGGAAGGCTCTCCTCCGGAGTGAAGAGTGAACAAACATTAGTATTAGTCTGCATCAGTGTTGGCAATAACATTATATTTGTTGCTATTTAAGTGAAAACGTTTAAGTGAAGAGAATGTGATCAATGAAATCCTATTGGAAAAGAATTCAATTTCTAAAAATCAATCTGAAAAGCAGAGATTTAAAAATGTTAAAAAAAGTAATAACTCCAATGCATCTAAAAAGAATGTTTTAGAAAATACAAAAGTTAATCTCAAAATCTCATTCTCTCTTTTTTAAAGTTTCATTTCTGGATTGTATTTTGTTCAAACTTTAATTTTAATCTCTTTTTTCCATTTAAAAATGGTTTTATTTGCTTGCAACAATAACGGAACAAAATTTGCTCAATAAAACACTTAGAAAAACCTGCAGGAGAAGAAAAAGAAGCAGTACATGTGGCCTTTTGTCAACCAAAACATGAGAATCAAGAACAACTGTCAGATTTTGGTTCACGGTCCAATCCTGGTGTTATTCATGTAACACACACTTTCTGTGCCTTTATTCTATTCATTAAAGATAAAAGGTGATTAAAAAATTTCCTGATCTATCAACCTTGCTGCTACACCGGAAAGCCTGCACAGCTTTAACTTCTGTTTCAGTGAACACCAACTGTTGTATTGAATTTAAGCTCTATTTATCCCTATTGGAATTATTATTATTGTTTTTTTTTTGCATCTTGGACTTTTCTTCATTATTTTTTAAAACTTCGCTGGGATGTGCTAAGTAGCTTAGGCACATTACGTCCTTGCAGAGATGTGGGATCTGGAGTCAACACATCCTCTCTAAGTCATGTATTTGATCTGCCCATCTCTGCTTCCTTGTTTACACCCTGCGAACTTGCAAAGTATTTACTTCCTGTTGTTTTCGTAAATATACACGACGGGCTTCATTTAGCAGGAAACTGAGCAAAAATGAAAAAGTAAAATACAAAACTTACAAATAAAATGCCAGCAGACACGGTTTTCTTACAGAAAAACATTGTGTGCAATTAGAGTGAGCAACTGACGTACACATTTTTAAAACGACGCAAAATGTTCTTATGCAGCTTTACGTTATAAACCAGACTTATCTGATCTAAGATTAGTGAGGAGAGATTTGTGGTAGAAAGATGATCTGTTTTTGAGTACTCACATTGGCGTAAAACTCATCATTTTCCGCTGACAGCACCACCTCCCTCAGGTCTTTGCTGATTCCTGGGACTCTGGAGAGGTCGATGCGGTTGTTGTTCAGGCCCAGCAGCTCGTGGACCATCGCCTGATACGTCCACTGTGACACACAACAATGTCTAATGAACAGGAAAACTTTCACACACACAAACTTCCAAACAACACACTTTATTTCATCTTAAGTTTTTACAATTTACCAAAAAAAAAAAGAATTCATTTTTTTTTCTCTTTTTTTCCAAAAATGAACATAATTCAATTTAGCAATCAAGAGTTTCAATTTAAAAACACTGGACTTTTTATTTCAGAGTTTAAAAAACATATCATTTTCATCATCATTAAAGTTTTAATAACATAATTTTTAAACTGAGGTAATTTTGTGAACAAGCTGCAGGACTAAATAACACTTCTTTCAACTCTTTTTCAGATATGCAACCCAAATTAACAATCTTCTTTGCAGAAATTTAACGCTGAAATGCAAATAAAAAAGTGAAAGTACTACCACCTACATTCCTCTAAAAGCTTATGTACTACAATATCTCTTTATGAACAAATAATTTTGATATAATGACGTAATCGTGAAGAAAAGGCGGCTTTTAGAATTGCTTTAATAAACATATTGAAAAAAAAAAGTTGGGGCATGAAGTTAAAGGTAAATAAAAACGCTTTACTGTTAAGAAATTTAAGGTTAAAAACTGATCAGCTTTATTATTTATGCACGAATATTCACTCACAACAACTTCTAACATTATGTTCCCAAAAGGCCTGGAAAGAGGCATGTTTACTACTGTGTTTCATCACCTTTACTTGAAAATGTTAATAGAGGATATGAACTGGTGAACCTGTGTAGGCCGACTTCTTTCTCATTCTTGCTTTACATAGAACATTAGTTAATTAAATCTCTGGTTGTAATCTGCTCCTAATTATGCAACATGCATCTAGAGTTGGAGCCGGGTCAGGCTAGTCCCTGGAGTCATTTACTACAAAGCCACGTTGGGTTATAACGTGCAGAGAGCAGCTTGGCATGTCCTTGCTGAAACGATTGGAACATTCCTGAAAGACATTACTTAGATGACAGCATATGTAAGTTTCAGTATTAGTGGTGCCCTCACAGTAGTAAAGTTATCCTTCTATGGAAGCTAACAACCCCGTACCAGCACAGTCGCAGTCCTTTGAACTTTGTGCTGATAATAATGTGTATAATCCTTTTCCTCTTTTGCTTAGAGAACACAATGTTTCTGATTTCCGTCGGACCACAGCCCACTTCTCCACAGTGGGTCGGTCTGTTTCAGAGGAGTTTAGTATAAGAGAAGCTACCAGTGTTTCTGGATGTTTTCCAATAAGGCTTTCGCTGTGCATGGTAGAGTTGATCAATTTACACTTACAAACGTTGTCATGTGACACTAGTTTTCTGAAATGCGGTAAGATAACTGTTTCATAGTTGTCTTATATTTCCCTCATCATAAAGTAAGGTTGAAGTGAAAACTCATCCAGTTTCTCGTAACAGCTTGTGGCACCTTGTGCACCTGCTCCTTACATTTGTTGCTTCTACAGAAGTAACAGCGCCCCCTTGAGTCCCGCTGCAGACCTAACATGTTCTGTTTTTGATTCATTCCTGGATTTACCTGCTGTGGCGCCTTTTTTTAAACAAGTTCCAGCAGCCATTGTGATGTTAAATAGTTTAATACTTTAACTTTTTCTTTCTGACAGGACTTCTTTTGAACTTTAGACCATTAGACTCTGACATTGCTAAGACCTGAATTGAATTGTTCTACACAGCATGAAATACAGTTTGTGATTCATTAGAACTTGTATTATATTGTGAAAAGAAATAATGATCATATTTGACATTGGAACTACCTTAGCTTGACACCAGCATAAAAAGGTAAACATAATGACAGGTCTGGACTAGAATATTCTACATAACTTTTGAAAATAGATTGATTTCTAATCATACCATATAGCAGGGGTCACTGACCTTTATAGGCTTACAGCTAATTCATGGTCACAGAGTCAAATTAAGGGCTGCCAATACTGACCTATGAATGGAGGAGTCAGCATTTACCTAAACTTTATGGATAATAAACATATTTTCAATGTGTCTTTTGATTTCTATTTTTTGAAGATATTGTCATTTTGAAATCTTTATAAATTAAAGTGTATTTTTTTAAAAAAAGCAACAGAATAAAATAATAATAAAAAAAGAAATCTAATGCAAAACTTCCAGAGGGTTCAAAGGTCACTGCCTTTTAATGCCAGGTTTTTGCCATTGCTTCTTACCTGCAAAGATTTCTCCCCATTCTATGAATCTATTGCTGATATAATGAACTGCAAATTAGGAAATTGCTTTAATTTGTATGTAGAGAAAAGCTTTTTAAACTGTTGGACTATTTTCTTGTACATTTGCTCATAACCTGGTGAACCTCCCCCATCCTTTCTTGTCCATGACTTTTCAGTGAGTTTCTTTTTATACCCAAATGTGACACTAAAGTGTGTAACCAGGCAATGTTTTCTTTCCCCATTCCAGTTATTTTGCATCATATTGTGAGCATTAATTATTAAAATAATTCCCAGTTTGTGCATCAAACACCTGGTCTTTGCAGTGTTTGTTGGGGCTGTATTTAAAATAACAACTAATCATCGAAAGATACTGAAACAAACTGAACGTATCCTATTAAAGGTGATTGTGGCTCTTTGTCACCTGGTTGAGCAGTGGCGTGATGGCGTCGTCGCTGCGGTCAAGGATCAGCAGCAGGGGAGGAACTTCAGTCTTCCTGAAGTCAAACAGCTCGTATTCCTTAGTGATGATTTGCTGAGAACAGACAGATACAGTTTAATGCAAAGCATTTTATGAGCAAATAGGTTAAAAAAGTTAAAAAAGTTCAGAATCTCCTTTTTTAAGGAAACAACACGTTAATATTAACTTATGGAAGTTTCTTTTATTATATAATTGAAGTTATTTAAGGATTAAATTCAGTTTATTTATATAGCACCAATTCATTACACATGTCATCTCAAGGCACTTTATAGAGGAAATTCAATAAAATCACTCAATCAGATTAGTTAAAACCAGCTGAACATGAATCTATTCTGTGTTTATCATAAATATATATCTGGTAAGGGACTATTTCATTATTTTTTTGCTTTTAGACATACAGTCAGGGAAAAAACATTATAAGACCATCTTTGTATTCTTGTGAACATATTTCACCTAATAAATACTGTGAATATGACAAAAATATGGGGATTTTTCAATTGGTTTTTTAGATCACCTCTATTTCAATATCTTTACACTGACCTAAATCTATCACAGGTAATAAAAGCATAGTTTGATTTCGATTGATAAGAGGTTATAGATCCTAAAAAAATATGAAATAATATACTTCTTTTTTATTTCTAGGTGCATTTATCTGCTGATTCTCCATTAGTAATCTAAAAAATAAAATAATGTTTGACAAAAACTTAACAACAAAGAACATATTTCAAAACCCTAGTAACAAAATCCTTTATTTTATGAATATTTAAGACTCAAAGACAAAGAAACTTATTTTTATTTTTTCACACTTTCCAGATTTTTAAGCTGTAAATAATTTGAATTTCACATTTTTCAAGTGGCTGTAATCTAGTAAATCTGTGCATTTGTTGGGCAACTTATTTCACTTGTTTTAAGGATTTAGTTTTTAGTCCGTGGTTGTTTTTGGTTGTGCAGTATAAATTTGACTTGACGTTTCAAGTTGGCGTAGGAACCCTGTATCTAGTGTTGCACAGATTGGGCTCCAGAAAGACTGAAAAACATTAAGACTGAAATGTTATGGTGGAAACCTTGAGACTTTCTGCAAGATGTCTGGCCATGTCGGACGACAGCTGGTAGCGGATCACTGGACATTTCTTTAAGGCGAGCAAGACAGAGGTCAAACCCTGAGTGCAGCGGGACAACATGGAGGGTTCCCAGCTCCGACCCTAAATACAAACACAAAGGAAGTTTCTCAGAGAGGTATCAATCAGACAGTACTACCACCATCTCCACCCCAGGGTGTAGCAGGTCATCCATCCATAAGACACACCCAATAGTCAAGCCGTGGTCAGAGTCCATCTTTTTACCCAATTTTTTAAATAAATCAAAAGGAAGAACTTCAACTATTTTTAATCTTTAAACCGATTAACCAGCAGCAGATGTTGTGATGGACTTCATCCATAGATTAGCATTAATCAAAAAACATTTTAATTCAAACATCGATCTTTACCATTGAATGCTGCCCCCTGCTGTTTGTTACTTTAAACGCAAATTGGAGAGACAGATGTTTTATAGGAAATAGGGTGTCAAATTAATGTTTTAATTTCCTAGATAACCTAGATAAGCTGCAAAAAAATATGTCCAATACTTTTTAAATTTTCTTCCCTTTGATATATCTTTACACAATTAAAAACCCAAAAGTAAATGGGTTTTTTAAAAAAGGTTACCTTTCTTTTATAGGGGAACACTTAGAATATCCAATTAAGTAAATGGTTTTTAAAAGGAAAAGCCCAGAAATAACAAGCCAGGATGATAAATTTAGCTCTTCATGCCCTGACCTAAAAATGTATTAAAATACCAACGTAGTTGGTCTTATTACTGAATTTTGTTTGTTCAATTCTGTTGAAACACCAGATATGAAAGTTGCCGGAAGTTGTGTGTCTGATCTAGAGGGAGGTAGTTGACCCTCTCTGTTTTTGGAACACGCTCCTAAAAGGCTTGGTAAGAGCTGAGAAGAACCTGTGAATTGGAGACTTTTTCTTTTTTTCAGGAAGATAA